>JADBJO010017430.1:17500-20000 GCA_016801955.1 Conus betulinus | reverse complement strand
AATGGTTTATATATCATCCCATTTTACACAAAAATCTGAATATTGAGATAAGTAAGGCATTGTGTTTTTCGATTTTGTATCGCCACTCTAGTTTCTTCAAAAATACAGTTGTTCGTGGATGGTTTCCATTCAGTTTGCAAGAATATATGTAATACTTTGCAAATAGTATAATGAAGTAAAGGACACTGTCCACAATAACGTTTTTATCAAATCCTAAAAGCACCAGCGATTCAGTCAGTCTTAAGTTCTCTGCATTGGCACATTTTTCTCTAATCAAATCTGTAAGTACATTCCAAAAGAATTTGACATAATTGCATTTCCAAAAGATATGGTCAATAGTATCTTTTTGTACCACAAAAACTGCATTTGTCATTGTTACGAACTCCAATTTCTTTTAAGATAACATTTGTACCTAAACATCTGTGCAATAACTTCAGCTGAAACCATTTTAGTTTAACATCGTTTATTTTGCTGGTATATAAAAAGCATGATTTCCAGTCATGATGTACCATCAGTTTTGAATCCCATTTTTCACAGCAGCATTTTGGTCGAACATTATTTTCAATAAGTATATCATAATAAAGCTTTGAACCTTTGTGAATAGCAAATACCTTCTTCAAACAGCAAGTTGTATCAGTATGTTTATTATTCTTTACAGAAATACTACATTGTTTAATGTAGTCGATTATTGCAGATTTATACCCAGCAAAGGTGACAAAATCGACATTAATATTATATTTCTCTCTTTGAAACGCGTATAAGAAAAAAGAAAGAAACTGACCTTTATCATCAAAGAAGTCCGCAAGACAATGTACATTCTTGTTACCAAGTTTTCTAGAGATAATGTATGAGTTTCCAACTTGTATTTCTATTATTATAGCAAACCGGTTCGGCTAAAATTTCAGCGGAATTTCTGGTATGCATTTGTAGTAGAAAATTTTATAGGCTTCAATGACGTCTGACCAAAACTGGTTATATATTTCTAAATCTGGAACAAATTCTGGACCATATTTATTAATAAGTGGCCATTGAGGAAAATTAGCTAGTAGAATATGTTTCCACTTGTGGGTTGTTTTTTCAGTTTTACGAAACCACGACACAGTTTTTAAGAAGTAACAAATGTTTTTAATTCAGGGATACCGATGCCTCCAAGTTTTACACCCTTATGCGCTGTTTTCCGGTTAATTTTTTGTCTGGCTTCTTACCCCAGACAAATTCATAACACATCTTTTGCAATGTTAAAATACATCAGGTGGATTTGGCAGAAGTAACCAAAGATGTGTCAGTTTTGAAAGTATGACAGATTTTAAAATTGCTATTCTATTCTACCAAGAGGCGTTAGTTGACGTTTAACCCATACTTTGAACAGATGTTTTACATCTGCCAATTTGTCCGGATAATTTATGTTTACACACAGTCTTTTAAATCATTAGTAAACCATATTCCTAATACACGAAATTTTTGTGTGGGTTCCAGTCCATTCCTAAATGGTTCATATATCTAACTTCAGAATTCTTCTTACTTCCTAACCAAATTGCACTTGTTTTGCTAGAATTTATGTGAAGACCTGAGACAGATCCAAACTTAAATAGAACATCTACGCAAGTTTCAAAAGATTTTCTATCACCTGCCAGCAAAAATTCTGTGTCATCCGCATATTGTGAAAGTTTATGTTCAACATGATTCATCATTATTCCCTGGATATCTGTATTTTCTCTTATCATTATAGCTAATATTTCTACACAGAGTATGAACAGATATGGGGATATAGGGTCTCCTTGTCTACAACCTCTTTTAATTTCAAACCAGTTTGAAACCTGACCATTTACAACAACACAAGATTTAATATTCTTATAGAATGTATCTATCCATCTGCAGATGTCTTTCTGAAAACCAAATTTTTTTAATACCTTCGACATAAAACCCCAATTAATCGAGTCAAAAGCTTTCTCAAAATCTATATTTAATAACAATCCAGGTAAATTATTTTGATCTAAGTAAGCTATTGTGTCATATATCAATCTTAAGTTATCACCAATGTATCTGTTTCTAATGAAACCCGTCTGGTCTTCATCAATAAGTCTTGGCAGAACATTTTTTATGCGATTTGCAACACATGATGATCCAATTTTATAGACTACATTTAAAAGTGAAACTGGTCTCCAGTTTTTTATATATTGTCTTGGCTTGTCCCCTTTGGGAATACATATAATAATCCCTTCTTTTTGCACACTAGACAATTCTCCTCTTTTGAAACTAGCATTCAACGCTCTAATAACAAAAATAATCCAATTTTTTTTCCAAAACACTTTAAAGAACTCTGTCGAAAAATCCATCAGAGCCTGGGCTTTTGTTATTTTTCATATTTTTTAAGACATCAGTTGCTTCTTCAAGAGTAATTTCTCCCTCTAACTCGTTTGCTTCTGCTTCATTTAGACATGGTGTATCGTTTACTAAATCCATTATTTCACTATCTTCTACTTCGGATTCTGCGTAAAGT
>JADBJO010017430.1:10000-12500 GCA_016801955.1 Conus betulinus | reverse complement strand
AGAGAGAGAGAGAGGAGAGAGAGAGAGAGAGAGAGAGAGTTTGTATGTGTAATAATGCAATACGGATTTCATCAAGATGTCTGGTTCCAAGTTTCATTTTTAACGAAATGATGAGTGAAATTGAAGAAGAAGGTTGGAGAACCTTTCATCCATTCTTTTACGGCTGCGACGAATGATGATCTTCAAAAGATTTAAATGAAAAATAAGGCCGTTCCATTCTGATAGTCGTATCTCTCCATTTCCCCGTCAGTGTCGATACTCTAGGAGCGGGTGTTCTGCTTTTCGTGGTTTGTATCCTGTTTAGGCCAGTCTATAGCACTGACCTAAGAAGAAAAAAGTGTTGTAGTCAGTTACACACAGGCCGCTGTTTTAACACACACTGGTGTCTTGACAGAGGTGGAGAGGGTCCCATAACGTACATTATGTTATGAACCACCCACTATGAAACATGTGTTTTATGTTTTGTTGTTGTTGTTGTTTTCTGTTGAGACATAAGTATTTTACAGCAGGCTTCATGCACATCTTGTTAAGGGATAGTCCATCGAATGCATTTTTTTTTTCCTGTTAGATAAGAGGTCAGTACATTTCATTTGATGAAAAAAAAAAAACATTGGTCGAAAAGAGATACGGGTTCAATCCATATTTTCATCACGTTTGGAATGAACTGACATAGAAATCGATTTTAACATATTATTATAACAGCCCAGATATAATGACCCTCCCCCTCCTCCATCCCTCACCATAACCTCCTCTCCCTCGGTCGGCCAGGCTATGAATTATATGGACGAAATTGAATTGAACTTCGCAGGAGGAAAAAAACAAACAAACAAGCAAAACAAAACAAAAACTGGCCCTTCAGGTCATCTCAACCGCATTCGAAAAGAACTAAAACATGGGGGAAAGCTGTGAATCTCGGTGACGTCATCTGATAAGTTCCCTGGTATTTGCCTTCGGTCTGGACACGGGGCTGTCTGACTCTCACCATATACACACACACCTCACCTCCAGATGCTGAACGTTTCACGGTTTACAGCTGATCACGATCATGGCAAGGAGACACCTTACCTCGTGTGTGGTGGGTAAGGACACTCCTCATCTCGTCTCTGGTGGGGAAGGAGTGGGATTGGGGGGGGGGGGGGGGGGGGGGGCAGGGAGAGGGGAGGGGAGGGGAGGGGTGGCATTTGGGGCCGGCGAGAGGTGCGGTAATGGGTTGGGGGGGGGGGAGATTTAAGGGTGGGTGGGTTAATGTTATCGGACGCAGAATGTCTGGGGTAAACAGGGTGATGGTAAGCTATACTGCCTGTCGGTCTGTGTCTGTCTGGTGCGAGCAGTGACGGGCATACAGGACCCGCCGCTTCAGTCATGTCCAGGACTGTTCCTACGAGTAGAAAATGTGGATTGAGAGAAACAAGTATCATCCAGCGGACTCTGTGTGTGTCTTTGTAGAGAAACGTGATTCCCGTTTTCCAGAGAGTACTGCAAACGTGTTCGCCCTGAAAGTATGCAAGGTGCAACCTAAGCCGCGATCGTCTCGTTATGGGCGTGGTGTCCTGCGTACGCTGGATCAGAACCATGCTGCTCCTAACACCGTGGAAGTGATTGGGCCGCAGTGCGGCGCCTTCTCCGGTGGGTTGCCTTACGATGGACCTGTAGCTGACTGCTTTGAGACGACGATGTTCGGCCTCGACATGATGTTCTCTGATGTGGTTCTCTGATGTGGTTCTGCATAGGGAGCCGGAAGTGACGGCATGAGATTAAAGCCACACACCTCCCCCCTTCCCCCCTCCCCCCCCCCCCCCCCCCCATACATACACACTCACATTTACGCCGCCACCACCTCCTACACACACACACGCGCGCGCGCGAAATGTGTGTGTGTATATATATATATATATATATATATATATATATATATATATATATTGTTAAAAACAAGTGGTTTAAAACAGTTCTAAAAAAATATCTACAAATTTGTTGCGAGCAGTACGCTCTCGTCAGGATAATGCTTGGGTCGCCTACCGCCGGTGTTATATAGCTTGTAGGGCCCTGCTTGCACGTGCGTATTGACTGCACGTGTTTTCTGTGTATCGGGTGAACGTTCAGGGTGCGTTTTTCGACAACGATTTCCATTTGTGCCTGCAGTTGTTTACTATTTCAGTTTTGGTATTTAGGGTTGCTAAGTATGGTTTACATAGTATTAACCATTTTTCAGTTAGGCATAGTTGCATCTTTTTGAAATATTATTGTATGGTGAAGCTCTTTTTATGATTTTCCGAAATATATTGTAGTTTATATTTTTGTCTTTAAGTCTCCAAATGTATTTGCTCAGTTCTGTTTGGTTTTTGTATTTTACTTTATTAAATGACTGTTTATGGTTTGCATATCTGGTTTTGAAGTGGTTTTCCGTAATCCCTATATATGTTTCTTTTTCATGTTCTGATGTCACAGTGGCTTGGTATACAATATTATTATAGAGGCATTTGTTGCTTAAGGGGCACTG
>JADBJO010017430.1:0-2500 GCA_016801955.1 Conus betulinus | reverse complement strand
ATACAAAACAAGTTACATGAGGTTCCCTACTATACTGTACAATCAAGACAAACCCTTCCATATATTTGGCTTCACTGAATCAAGACTTTCAGATAATGTCCCTGATGATGCCGCTGTTTTAATCTCTGGCTACAATATTGTACGTACGCAGAGATCCCACCGAATCAAAATCTACAGGCATATTACTTTACGTTCATGAAACATTAAATGCCCAACGTTTGTATGATCTTGAAAGTTTTGGAATTGAAGCAGTTTGGTTAGTAATCAAGTTAAAGAGAAAAAAACCCATCAAAATAGGATTTGTGTATCGAAACCCAGCCGAAAAATGCTGGTTGGATGGACAAGTTTACAGCCCATGATGGATGCAGCAGCGTCGCTTGATGCCACAGAATTAATACTTTTAGGTGATTTCACAACATTGATCTATTGAAGGGCCAAACATCATGGTCAGATAGGACTACCTCATACAACTTATCTCAAATTATAGACATGCCAACCAGAGTAACACTCACTAGCACAACATTAATTGACCACATCTACCTTCTGAACCACAAAACGTCATAGAGAGAAATGTGTGCCTTTGAATGGATGCAGCGACCACTTTCCAGTGCATTACGTGGAAAAAAGAAGTGGAATCAAAATTCCTAAAAACTGGCCACAAAACACATCACTTACAGATCTTTTGGACACTTCCACGAAGATACCTTTCTTACTGACCTCACACGAATTCCCTTTATTAATGTTTATAATTACACTGATCCAGAGAAAGCGCGCTAGAGTACTGGCTACACACGTTTATTTCTGTTTATGACAAGCATGCGCCATTCAAAACGCGCGTCGAGTTAAAAACATAGTGCACAACCAAAGTGGATGACTGATGAAATACAAGCTGCTTGTTTCTTACGCGACGATCTCTCTTGAAGCAGAAGGGAAGTCGGATGGATTCAAAAGGCAACGTAATAAAAAGTCAACTCACTCAAAACGGACAGCAGCAAAAATGAATTTTTTTCGTGAACTTGTAGCCAACAAAACAAAATTCGAAGTCCATATGGCAAGCAATAAATGAACTTACGAATAAAAAAACACAGTCAAAGACAAGTCCCATTACCAGCATAACACCAAATGAACTCAACCAACACTTTACAACAGTTGCAGAACACATTGTCAAAGAAAAGAATACTGACTCAAATGAATTACAACAATTAAAAAATTTTGTAATGCTAAAGAACATTCGTTCAGCAACACCTGTGTTCCGCCTATGACAGTTAGTGATGTTTACCAAGCTTTATGCCAATTAAAGCAGACAGGAAGCCGCGGACTGGACGGGATTGATGGAAAAAATACTGAAACTATCAGCACCTGTTATATGTGAAACTCTTACCTATATTTACAATTTATGCATTGATAAATGTCACTTTCCCGCTCAGTTCAAAGTTGCTAAAGTAATACCCATTTTCAAATCTGGAGACAAATCTGAGCCATCGAACTACAGACCAATATCCATTTTGCCAGTTCTGTCCAAGCCCTTGCCCTTGGAAAAACACATAAATAAACATCTTTGCCACCATTTTGATTCCTCCAACCTACTAAATAAAAAATCAATCAGGATTCAGGAAAAATCATTCTTGTCATACAGCGCTTACAAACCTAGTAGATCAATGGCTAGCCAGTGTTAATGAGAATAAATATTGTGGAGCACTGTTTGTTGATTTTGAAAGGCTTTTGATGTAATTAACCACAAAACTGTTATGCAGGAAGCTTTTTATCATATGGTGTAAAAGGAAATACCTTACAACTGATAACATCTTTCCTAGAAGACCGTCAACAAATCGTTTGTGTCAACAACAACTTATCAGAGAAGCTACCTATCCAAACATGGCGTACCTCAGGGTTCTGTGTTGGGTCCGTTGCTGTTCTCAGTTTATATAAATGATCTCCCTCTTTATATTGAGGATTCATGTGAACTCTTTTGTGATGATACAACTGTCCATACAAGTAGCTCCAGCTTGGAAGCTGTTTTCACTTCATTACAGAAGAATGCTAATATCTAAGTAATTGGTGCAATGTAAATCACATGTCATTGAATCCTAACAAAACAAAAATAATGCTGATAACAACAAGGCAGAGAAGACAAAACACATAACCACACAGCCTCCATCTGTTTTTATCAATAATCAGGAAATTGAAGTGGTGGATAGCCATCGAGTTCTAGGAGTATATGTTGATAATAATCTTTCTTGGTCTTATCACCTTCGCAGTTTATGTAAATCAATATCTAGACAAAACATATCAGCTGTGCAGGATTAAGCATTTCTTAAACCTTCATGCCAGGAAATTGTTCCTACACGCACATGTTCTCTCTTCAATCAATTACTGTTCAACACTATTTGATTCTGCTAGTGCTAATGCCATGAAACCTCTTAAGAGTGTCTACAAAAGAGCGCTTAAAGCAGTCCTATTAAAATCATCTAGTCTTAGTGAAGGGGATTATACTAAAGCG
>JADBJO010017429.1:30608-37718 GCA_016801955.1 Conus betulinus | reverse complement strand
GAGAGAGAGAAGGCTGATTTTCCATAAGTATGAAATTGTAGTCACAATCACTTCGTGCTAGTCTCACTATAAATATCCCCTTGAAATTAATCAAATGCATGTCCATTCATTCAGTGCGTGTTCCAGACTCCATCCCTTTCAGCAGCAAATACAATCAACCCTTCACTATCGGGGACTTTGGAACGGCGGATGGCAGTGCTACCATGCCGATGATGACACAGTTGATTGGTCAGTTTACGTGATCGTCAATGGATGTTTGTGCATGTGTGTGTGTGTGTGTGTGTGTGTGTGTGTGTGTGTGTGTGTGTGTGTGTGTCTGTATGTGTGTGTGTGTGTGCGCGTGTGCGAATGTGTGTGTGGCCGTGTGTGTGTGTGTGTGTGTGTGTGTGTGTGTGTGTGTGTGTGTGTGTGTGTGTGTGTGTGCGTGCGTGCGTGCGTGTGTGTGTGTGTGCGTGCGAGCGTGCGTGCGTGTGTGCATGCGCGCGCGCGCGCGCGTGTGTGTGTGTCTGTGCGTGTGTGTGGTGTGCGCGCGCGCTCCTGTTTGTTGTCTGTGTCTTTGGACTGTCAAGCGTCTGAGCACAGCTTGTCGCTGGTTTAAGCTCTATGTCAAGATAAGTCGCCAAACAGAAATTATGTGCCCACGTGAACGTGCAGCATGGTGACAAATGCATTTTCCGGCTTACTTTTGTTGGAAAAAAAAATCAAAGCTATTTTAATGGTGAACTCAGTTCACGACGTGCCCCAGTCAGACGAAACACATTCTGGGCATTTCATATCAGGAGCCATTGAACAAGGTAGCCAGTTGACACATACACTATGCTCTGCTTGATGATCTATAAGCAGTCGAGAGCTGGACAGGAGTGCTTGATACTCTCAGAATATGAGAGAAACTGTGTGGTCGAATCATTGATTCCATTGCCGCCTTGGATGGGGCTGTAATGAAGATCGACAGACACCGACCCCCCAGAAACCAAGCAGGCAGACTTTACCTAACCTAGCGTTATTTCGTGCACGGCTTGGGCACTTGGCAGTGTGAAGGACCAGCTCAAAGGTATGGCGCTTTGCTGTAGCTGTTTTGTCATGTGACACGTTTGAAAAGAAACGATTTCGTAACGGGTATTCCACGCGGAAACCGTTATGCTGTAGGCTTTTCTCGTGAGACATGTCTTAACAGAAAACGATTTTGTCATGGGGACTTCATCTGGAAACTGTTTCGCTGTGGGTATTTTATTGCGTGACATGTCTGGAAAGAAACGAGTTGTAATAGGTATCTAATCTAGAAACTGTTCGCTGTGGGTATTTCATTGTGTGACATGTCTTAAAAAGAAACGAGTTGTAATAGGTATTTCATCTGCAAACTGTTTTGCAGTGAGTATTTTATTGCGTGACATGTTTTAAAAGAAACGAGTTGTAATAGGTATTTCATCTGCAAACTGTTTGTTTGGGGGTATTTCATTGTGTGGCAAATCTTAAAAGAAACTATTCGTAATAGGTATTTCATCTGGAAACTGTTTCGCTGTGGGGTATTTAATGGTGTGGCATGTCTTAAAAGAAAAACGATTCATTACAGGTATTTCACCTGAAAACTGTTTTGCTGTAGTGATTCACCATGTCACATGTTGGAAAAGAAATGACGTGTAATAGGTATTTCACCTGTACACAGTTTTGCTGTAGGTGTCTTATGGTGTGACATGTCTGAAAAACAAAACAAAACAAAAACAAAAAAAACACGATTTTTGTCATGGGTATTTCAGCTGGAAACTGTGTCATGTGGCGTAAGCCTAAGCTTTCACTAGTTGCCATGGTAACGTGGTCAGCATCACAGATTCCCGGCTGGGATGTCATGTGTTGGATGCCCATGGATGCCATTCACATAGCAGGGTAAATACAGACTCCTGTGATACAAGTAGAAGGTGACACTGAACACTCCGCACTGCGACAGACTTCACGCGCTGCCTTGTTGTGTGACTTGCTGACAGAGGTGATACGGAAGAAGCACGGTGAGGTGCCCATCCAGATTGTGTATGAAGACCAGCCGGGCAGTGATTTTATTTCTCTCTTCAAGAGAGTTCATGGTGAGAATAACTCACCTTCCATCCTTCACGTCTCTCTCTCTCTCTCTCTCTCTCTGTCTGTCTGTCTCTCTCTCTCTCTCTCTCTCTCTTTTCTCTCTCTCTCTCTCAATGAAAAAGAGACACACGACACTGGTTTAATTTTGAAGGCCACTAGCCCATCATTGATATATGTATATATATATATATATATATATATATATATATATATATATATATATATATATATATATAATGAAACAATAAATTCCAAGGATAAGTACTGAGCACCATTCCAGCAACTTACAGAGCAGCTAGGTGTTGCAATGACTGCAAGAAATATTGAATTATAAACAAAGCTTGCTCTTATGTCTCAGATTATAGAAATAGGGGGTGATAAGCCTTCATATCTGCAGTGGTAGATGATTCTGCCTAACTAACAGTATGTGCTTGAGTGGGTGAATGGGGAACAAATGAATGCTTCTCAAAATGAACCTTCAGCAAGCTTATAGTCTCCAAAGCGGGAGACTATAAGCTTGCTGAAGGTTCATTTTGAGAAGCATTCATTTGTTCCCCATTCACCCCACTCAAGCACATACTGTTAGTTAGGCAGAATCATCTACCACTGCAGATATGAAGGCTTATCCCCCCTATTTCTATAATCTGAGACATAAGAGCAAGCTTTGTTTATAATTCAATATATATATATATATATATATATATATATATATATATATATATATATATATATATATACAGAGAGAGAGAGAGAGAGAGAGAGAGAGAGAGAGAGAGAGAGAGACGGTGTGTGTGTGTGTGTGTGTGTGTGTGTGTGTGTGTGTGTGTGTGTGTGTGTGCGTGCGTGTGTGTGTATGTGTGTGTGTGTGTGTGTGTGTGTGTGTGTGTGTGTGTGTGTGTGTGTGTAATGAAATTTGCAAATACAAGCGCCATTGATGGAATGAGTGATGATCAGGAACGTGTTAAAAGAGTTAATTTACCTGCACCTATCTTGGACTGTGTGTAATCTCCAGGCATTGGGGAAAAATAAGGCTGTATCCGTTGTACGTACACAAGTTTGTGAAATTTGGGTAGATTAATTTTGCCAATGTTAGGAAAGCAGAGACGTTCACAGAAAACGTGCAGTATTCCATGCTAACCTAGGAGAGGCGAAAATATTCAACGTGGGCGTGTAAGATCAGAGGCATATTGTATTTACTTGGACGCGGCGCTGTTTAGGTGACACAGGGGGTAAACCTTTCCACTACTAAATTTAAGACACAGTCCATGGCCTGTTTTTAAACAAAGCTGCAATCCATTTCAAGTAATGCCATCTCTTTTTTTTTTTAAACGTGAAATTATTTCCTGGGATTATCTTTTGATAGTTCAGACTATGAAAGTGGAAAAATGTGTCCTGAATTTAGATTTGGAATATCTGTTATAAGCTCATATTTTCTGGATTTCTGTCTCAGATGAGAACTGATCCCACCGAAATATACGAGGGCAGAAATAAAAATGCAGATGTTTGATCTGATAACAACGAGTGTGGTTTCTTTCTACCCTGTGTATATTACAGGTTTGGTACCAGACCCACCCTCCTACATGAAGCGTTTTGATCAGGTGTATGTGATGGCCAGTGGCACCAGTTTTCTTCAAACAGGTAGATCGTGATATCGATAGGAAAACAGAAGGAGAGAAAGAAAGAAAGAAAGAAAGAAAAGAAAGAAAAGAAAGAAATATGTATGAATTAGTGAATCAGTTAGCCGATGAGGTGACAAGTCTATAAATTGTTAAGAGTTTGCAAACGAAAATGCTTCAGGAAATTGTATAAACCGTCATACTAAATACAGAATCAAAAGAGTAAATCGATATATATAGGAAGAGAGGGTTTAGTTACCGCCTCAGGTTCAGGACAGGCCAGAACTGCCTGAAACACCACCTATTCTTTAAACTCCGCATCGGCAACACAGAGCAGTGCCCCTGCAGAACAGGCAGCCAGACAACAGAACATCTGCTGCACTCCTGCCCGCTCCACCAAGCGCTTCGAGAGAAAACTGGCCCGACCCAATACCAGCGGCCCGGAAGCTCTACGGAGGACTGGAGGACCTGCAACGTACTGCCACCTTTGTCGAGAAGACGGGGGATCCATCTGAAGAAAAGACGAACGAGACAACAACAACAACAACAACAACAACAACAACAGTTACTACCAAGGACACAGACAGACAGAGTACAGGACTAGACACAGGACACAGACAAACAGAGTACAGGACTAGACATGACTAGCGTACATAAATAGCCTAAACAATTAAACAAATGATGAAATAGACATATAAACCTTCGAGACTATTGTAGAAATGTGTGTGTGAGTAAATGAGTAAATACTTTTAAACGAATGAATAACTAGGCATATGAATCTAATAGACTGTGCAAGAAATATTTGCTGTGGCTGATCTTTAGTTAGTTGAAATGCACTTACGAAAATTCAGTATTTTGAATTCATCCATTCAAAGAAGAGGATAGTTAATGACAAAGAGATGATCAAATCTTCTACTTATAAATTTTAACTCATGTCATTGTGCTCACCATTATCTTTTATTTCCGTAGAGAATATGCCTTAAATTATTCTGTAACAATCATCCGGTATCAGTCGTCTGCTAGTCGTGTGTGTGTGTGTGTGTGTGTGTGTGTGTGTGTGTGTGTGTGTGTGTGTGCGTGCGTGCGTGCGTGCGCGCGCGTGCGTGCGTGCGTACGTGCGTGTGTGAGTGCGTGTGTTGTTATTCTTGACTTTTGAATTGGAAATGTAATCGTTGTGAATTTTCAACACCTACCAACTGAGATGTGTGAGGAACTGTGTGTTCCTGTTAGCTTACGTGGATGTGTATCATAAAATCTGGAGATACTCCGAGTATCTGTGTGGCATCGATTGCTGACCAGGGTTTGGAGTAGACACCTAGGTAAAATAATAATAATAATAAATACTTACATAGCGCCTATTCTCGGCTAGAGACCAAGCTCTAAGCGCTTTACAGTCAACACTCGTATACACAACGGGCTGCCTACCTGGGTAGTGCCGACTGAAGAGCTGCAAGCTGGCGCTTCATTCAGTCGTTTTCCGTGTCATCCAGTCAATATCGTTCAGTATCGTTTACTCATTTTCCTTACTTCCTTTATTCTTTCCATTTCTCACGCAAGGTGCATGCTATGTGTAACGTGTCATCCATACCAACAGCCAAACCGGCCTTCTCTTCTTCCGAAAGTTGGTGATGGGATTTTACGTGTGTGCAAGACATTATGCGTGCGTTCACACACGTAACTTCGGTTTATAGTCTCGTTCGAAGGACTGTATGGGAAATGGAGTCAGAGCCATGTTTAATTCCGAAGGAAAAATCCCCCTGTACCGAAACGCCCCGGCGGAGATTCGAACCCGCAACCCCAGGATCACCAAGATTACGAGTCCGGCGCCCTACTAACTGTGCTATTCCGGCAAAAAAAAAAAAATCTTGTTTGCTTGAGAGATATGTCTCAGCCAGATTTACTTAGATTTTAGACGGTGTTT
The DNA here is from genome assembly GCA_016801955.1 of Conus betulinus. Classification (NCBI taxonomy): domain Eukaryota; kingdom Metazoa; phylum Mollusca; class Gastropoda; order Neogastropoda; family Conidae; genus Conus; species Conus betulinus. Next base: position 32,111 of record JADBJO010017429.1, on the reverse strand, counting down.
ATTTTGGTCAATGCTATTGTTCTGTTGTTTTTATTTTTTTTTAAGCCTTTGCTGGCGCTTTTGAATTTTTCTTTGATTCCAATACAAAGGTAAATCTGTGTTGTGTATAATAATATGTGAACCGTCATCAAAGCTTTTGCTGTCGTTACGAAAAAAAACATTAAAGCAGATTGATCTGCACTCACGTTTTTCATTCGATTCATTTATGGTGAATAAAAAAAATCTTACTTTGTTTATATTTGGCAGGATATAATCATGTTTTGTATGTAACCAGTCTTTGTTCCAGACTTTGTTTTTTTGTTTCTCTCTCTCTCTCTCCTCTCTCTCTCTCTCTCTCTCTCTCTCTCCTCTCTCTCTCCTCTCTCTCTCTCTCTCTGCGTGTGTGTGTGTGTGTTGTGTGGTGTGTGTGTGTGTGTGTGTGTGTGTGTGTGTGTGTGTATGCATGTGTGTGTGTGTGTGTGTGTGTGTGTGTGTGTGTGGTGTGTGTGTGTGTTTCTCGTTTGTGTGTTTGACTTGTTCATGGCTGCTAGTTAGAAATGGCTTTAAATGGTGTAACGATGCTGGAATATTTTTCCATTTTCGCACATCTCATTTCAAATATAATTATATTCTCTCATGAGCTGCAAAGTCAGCGAGTAAATCCACAAGAAACAAAACGTTACAGCCTAATTTGTCTAACTTGGTCGTCCTCTCCCCAGGTGATGCCCGACAGCACTGCCCATCTGATAATGTCCTTCGGTGCTGCTCACTACCTCTCTCAGCTGTGAGTGACAGCGTCCACCCATCCATCCATCTGTCCAACCATCCATCCATCCGTTGTTCATCCACCCATTCGTCCACCCGTACATCCATCCATCCCTCCATCCCACCATCCATCTGTCTGTCCGTCCATCGGTCCACCCATTCCTTCATCCATCCATCCATCCATCCGTCCATCCGTCCATCCATTCATCTATCCGTCCATCCATCCATCCATCCATCTATCTATAAAAACTATCGACTCTTTTTTTTTAGCGTTTCCCTTTCATTCTACATGACTTTGCAGATAAAATGCAACGATTGTTTTGCCTGTAACGCGATCCCATGATCAAATAGATGAAAAAATTAAACGAGGAATTGGTAAAGGCAAACACTTGCATCAACCAAAGCGTGGTCATATAGAAATTGTGGTGGCGTCCTCTGGGCTCATCTTAGGCAAACAGAAAGAGGCGATGCGATATAAAAACCCAGGAGAAATACAAATGATGAAGAACACAGAATTACAGATCAGCATTCTGGTCAACGCCATTTCCCGGGTGGAGAGTGAGGATGATGTTTCAGTCCTCCATTTCACAATCTGTCGAAGTTTTACAATAGTAGTTATGGTCGCTGCTGCTGTTGCCAGTATGACAGTGCTTCCTTGAAACCCAACCCCGAATACAAAACTGTCCAAAAAAGTCCACAAGCTGTTTATGAGTGACGTAAAATCCACCTCCAGTGATCATCGTCATCATTTCGCCAGTC
>JADBJO010017429.1:23108-25608 GCA_016801955.1 Conus betulinus | reverse complement strand
CTTTTATTATTTACGATCCTTATACATGATCTCCCAAAGGCATTGTCAAAAACCACCAATGTAGTGCAGTATGCAGATGATATTGCCATTTGATTAATACTTCATTAAGGAAGCACTCGAATAAAAGGGGCAGTAAAATTTGTACAGACAATGTATCAAGGAGGACAGATTGTCTGCTTACATGAAAGAGAACGGTCTGGTGAATTATATCTGGTGAGAAAATTTGTTTAATGCTTTTTAATAATGGCGAAAAACCCAAAGGCTCTGCCCAACCTTATTCTTGACGACAATGTTCTACAATATAAGCAAACAGTCAAGTTCTTAGGAGTGTTTTTACACCGAAGCTGAACTGGAAAAAAAAGCATATTGGAAATTTGATAGATAAAGCTAGGAAAAGATTAAATTTGCTCAAAATTATATGTTGTCAACCATGGGGTCAAGACTGTACCGCACTTTTACATTTATATATATATCGTTAGTCCGATCAAAATTAATATATGGACAGGAAGTATACTTCTCTGCATCTAACTACCTTTTAAAGAAACTGCAAAGCTTAGATAGTAAAGCTTTAAAATTTAGCTTTGGGTGTTCCAGTGCACACAAACACAATGAAATGCTATAAGGAGACAAACATTTTACCTCTTAATGAACAACGAACGTTGGATGTGTCCAAAATACGTTAAGAGGCCTATCTGTAAAGGCCTAAAAAAAAAAAAAAAAAAAAAACTGAAAAAAAACTCTGTTACTGATGAATTCTTATGGATTCCAACAAGGAATACCCCAAAAGGTCTAAAAATATATCATACATAGAGCCAATTAGAAATTCACTTGTGAGCTTATGTCAGAATGTAGTATTGATATTGATGCAATTTCGGAGGTTCCTATTGTTCCTCAAATGCCCCCATGGGAGCATCTCAACGCAAAAATTGATGATGAATATACTACTTTGAAGAAAGATGACAATGTAAATATTAAAAATTCTAGTAAATGAAGTTCGAGAACATCTCGAAAAGACTTATCCAAATCATTTAAAAATATTTACAGATGTTCAAATAATGGAAACGTCTGACAGTGGTGCTGGATTCACTATACCATCCTTAAATGTGCAAAAGTCTTTCTATCTAGGCAGAGAATTTTCAATTTTATACATCAGAGCTATATGCAATTATGAAAGCTCTGAATTACATCTTATATGACACGCCAGTATCATTTTATAGTGTGCTATTTTGTGTTGATTCAAAATCAGTTTTACAATCATTAAAGCACTGGAACTCTAAAATTAGAACTGATATTCTTTTTTGAAATTAAGCATCTGTTACATTGTTTACTTTCCCGAGGTATAGCAGTTGATTTTTTGCTGGGTTCCTTCACATTGTGGCTTAAAAGGGAATGAATTAGCAGACAAATTGGCAAAGCAGGGAGCTTGTACAATTTTTGAAACACCCTTCAACAAAGTCTTAAATTTTTCTCCGCATGAATTGATCCAGCGATTGGAAAAGAATATGCGGAAGAAAACATTTAATGAGAAATTATTCGTTCTGCCATCATGTCCAAGGTATCTAGCCAGATTAATTCATAAATTACGGTTAAATACATGGAATACAAAATATTCACGAGGTATAGCGTGTATATGTCAGGAGAATATCTCAATTCGTCATCTTTTATTTGAATGCCCTATACTAACCCCAGCTTATAAGGAGAAGAATATTTTTATAAATAATTCTGACAATGTTGATAGTTGGTAAATAACCCTTGCTTTTTTATATTGCTTTGGTTATTGCTCAGTCCCCAGTTGCAAAACTATTGTGAAAAAAGACATTTGAGATATGTGTGTCTTTAAACATGTATTCATCCGTTTACGTTTATGTTTTCATACATCATTTTCTATACGTATTTATTTGTCTTTCGTTTTAGGTTACAAGTGCTGAAGACGGTCTATGACCGAAACGTTGAAGATCTCTGTTTTAGTCTTTGTTTTAGTTTTGTTGTTTTGTTTTTTTTTTTTTTTTTTTCATCCATTCTTGTGAGTAATCTCAAAAATAGTTTGTATTGTTCACAGAAGATCGGTGATCAATTTTTGTTTTTCTTTTTTTAAACACAAGACGGTCAATCGCTGTAGTAATAAAGAATGAGACAAACATGTACATAGAATGGATATTTTAGTCAACTAATACAGCATTCGTTTTTGTCCATGTGCCATGCTCTGGTGATGATATCGGTTTCGAACCCTTCTCTACACCTAAGTTACAATGGTGTCAAACTGTGTTGATGGCGAGGCCATGGCACCTATTGTTAGGTAGGTATGGCGGTTCCTTCTGGCAGCAACACAGCGTCTACTTTGATGGGTTGCCTTTAAACGACTGTAATGAGATCTGTCCCAGTGGTCTGCTTATGCTGGAATCGAGTGCAACGGTTCTTGATATGACTGAGTGCAGAACAGCTAGAATGATAAGTCGCTGGTGTACTGCCACCGATACAATGACAAACACTTTGTATGCAG
>JADBJO010017429.1:10000-17500 GCA_016801955.1 Conus betulinus | reverse complement strand
AGGTTTTCGCTGAAACTTGTCGCACGTAGGTCGTTTACGGCTTGTTTTGTTTAATGTATGGTAAGATTTGCGGCCGTGGAAAGATCTAGAGAAATATCCATGTTCCGAAAAATTCCCAGAAAAAAAAATCCCTAGAAAATCCAGTTCACAAACCCCTTCCTTTATAACTGAAATGGCTCTAATTCTTGAAGCATAACCGACCGTTAAAAAGTGCAAACATTAACATTCCCGCCATTGTGACAACAAATCAGCTGTCTGCAATTAAAACTGGCATCAGACAAAACTGATTTAGAAGCAATAACTCTTTGAAAGTCATCATGAGCTTTCAGGTCTGCACGTTGGAAGTGTAAAAGCTACTTTTTGTGGTTCCAGATTGTAAAGACAAGTCACGCTATTTAGGACAGGAATACCGAACGTTTAACGCTGAGCTGATTTCCATTGTGATGGCGATAAGATATCTGACTCACTTGCCAGTGACAATTAGCAATGATTCTCAGTAGCTTTTTTAATCAGTATCAAAATGTTGCTCCTTTTTGAGGATAATCAGAGAGAGAGAGAGAGAGAGAGAGAGAGAGAGAGAAGGGGAGAGAGAGAGAGAGAGAGAGAGAGAGAGAGAGAGAGAGAGAGAGAGAGAGAGAGAGAGAGAGATCGTTATCTAGGAAAAATAACGGTTGTGTTTTTGTCACTTGAAGTCTATCTGTTTATTTCATTGTCATTTTGGGACAGTTGCAAATCTCTTTTCACCGATCATGAATTTTTGCTAACCGGGAAAATGTCATGGTCGTAAACATGCTAGATAGCATCACACAGAGTGATATTTTACATTAGGGGTGTCAGGTTCACAAATTGTAATAAGTCATTTGCATGATATGTTAGTCCTGATACAGATTTTTACCACATGTAATTGCCTGTTCACAGACTCAGCTCAATGCAGGAAGCATTTTCTGGGAAGTCTCCCATTCGTCTCTTAGAAATAACAACAACAATAACAAGAACAACAACAACAACAACAACAACAAAGAAAAGAAATAACGAATATCAACCGACCACGCTTCTGTGTGGTGAAACTTGTGGTGCCTGTCACGTCTTTGAAAAGACTGTCGTTCACTTTAATGGCACAGTTTGATGTTCATTCAACAGGAATTGCCTTCCTTAGACAGTCAGCGATCGGATGACAATGATCACCAAAGTGCGGAGTGGAATTGTTTGATGTCAGTTTCCGTGAAAAAAAGGGTACTGGAATGTCAGTCTGTGCCAGCTGGAACGGCCATTAGTCTGTACAGAAAGACAGTGGGCGTTCCTTGGACATTGGTGATTGAATGGACTGCATACAACGTTACCAAATAAAAACTTAGTTAATGGCTTGTTTCATTCGCGTTTTTGCTTGGGATATGGTGACTAGAAATTCTGCATGTGAAGTGAGAAAAAAAAACAAAAAAAAAAAAACAACAAAAAAAAAAACCCGTGTTTTCTACAGTCAGAAAACGTATTGTCTGCAGCAGAAATAGAAATTTTCTATAGCATGTTTGTACATTATTTCTTTTTTTTTCTTTTTTTTTCTTTTTTTTTTTTTTTAATGGATAGTTTGTAATATTTCACCTGGAAGAGGGACGTTAGACGGAAGGACGGGACAATGGTGAGGGGAGGGCTCTTTCACTATTGACATCGTAAAGTTAGGATCTCCTGATACCATGACTTCGGAAGTGGCGACAGTTTGATTTCGAACCACTTAAAGGCAGAATAAAAGGAGAAGAGGGGGTATGTCTGGTAGCCCAGGCTAAGCGTCTGGTCTGCAGATTCATATTCTGTTCTTCCTGTCCTGGGCTCTGGGTTCTTTCTGTTCTGAAGAGTTACAGTACGGATCGGGGCGCTGATTCTAAACTGTCTGTGAAGGAGCAGCTACCGCGCTGTTCTAAAGAGTTACAGTACGGATCGGGGCGCTGATTCTAAACTGTCTGTGAAGGAGCAGCTACCGCGAGCGATGTGGCGGTTCTATGGGTAGTGGATGTCAGTGCCGTCACTGCTAATTCGTTGGCGACAGCTCGGTTCTACACATGATTCTTCACTGGCTTTCTGGTCGAGGAGAAAAACACAATGGGTGGTGAGGAACAGTTTGACATATTCATATTTTCTCTCGTGTGAATCTAACTTGATAGTTGACAGAGAACTGTTTAGATTTGAATGCTAGTAAGACAAAGAAGATGTAAATCAGCTTGCGAAGAAATCAAGAACCTGCCCCTCACTTGCACATCGTGCATATCGAAAACACCAAAATGGAATGTGTGAGTGATTATAAGTATCCGGGTACTGTTTTATATGATAAGCTGAATTTTAATGCAAATACTCAATTCATCTACAACACATGCCTGTCTAGAATATACCGTCTTCAGAATCTTCGATCTCTTGCTGTTAAAAAAGACATCTTAAATATGTTTTATCGTTGTTTTTGTAGAATCCATGCTGTCCTTTTCATGCTGGTTTGGAAATCTAAGCTTAAAAAAAACACAAACATATTTAAACAAGGCAGGGAATACATGTGCATAGATTATTGGCAAAAAACAAGGACAGCTAGATAAATTGTTTGAATGTCGCGTCACTCAAAAAGCTGTGAACATTGCTGCTGAGAATTCTCATGTTCTTTAAAAAAAAAAAAAAAAAAAAAAAAAAAACGAAGATTCCAAATTCTAAAATTCGAAATAACCTAAACTAAAACCAGTTCTGTTAACCATTTCCATCAACCCCCTAAATCAAAACTGAACTTCCAATAAGATCCTGTTCAGAAGGTGTGTATATATATGTGCGTGTGTGTGTGTGTATCATTCTCTCTCTCTCTCTCTCTCTCTCTCTCTCTCTCTGTGTGTGTGTGTGTGTGTGTGTGTGTGTGTGTGTGTGTGAGTGAGTGAGCGGGTAGGTGGGGTGGTGGTGGATGGTTTGTGATTTGATTTGTTAAATGTAGATCCATAGACTTGTTCTTATGGCCACTGTTAATTTCTCTTTGGAGATAATCGAGTGTTCTTGACGTGAATACATTTTATACTTGACTTGTGAAAGGATTTTTTTTATTATTAGGAAACCAAAGCTGAAAACACGGACACTCTACTTTATTGCTTTAATATTGTCAAATCACTTAAAGCCTCTTAAATGGAAGTCCATTTTGGCTTTCAAAAAAAAAAAGAAAAAACCCTTTTTGTCTGTGTGGTATTGTGACATCTGCACTACTTTAGAACATAACAAGCAGATTTGCTACAATGCAGAAAATTATCAGACTACAAAAAGAAGCCTGTGGGCTAGGCCAGGACAAGAGCAGAACACGACTCACTGTTTACTCTTCCTCCCAAACGCCTTGAAACTAAACAATGCCCAGAAAGTTTCCCTGTAACGAGATCCCATGGTAAATAGATGAAGAAGAAATTAAACGATGAATTGATTATGGCCAAGCCTACCAGTACCCACAGTGTGCTAAAATACAAATTGTGATGGCGCCCTCCAGGCCCCATCTCTGGCAAGAACAGATAAGCAGTGCGAGCAAAGAACCCAGGACAAATACAAACGAGAAAAAACACAGAACTGCCAACCAACATTTTGGTGAGCGCCACTTCCGGGGCAGAAAGTGACGACGATGTTTTAGCACGCCATGTCACAATCTGACGAAGTTTCACAATTGTCAGCACAGTGACTATAGTCACCACTATCATGACACCTCCCGTCGCTCCAAATCCGAGCGCAATGCTGTCCAAATAGTCTATAAGTGTTTTATGAGCCCTGTAAAACTCCCCTCCAGTTGCCTTCATCATTACGTCACCAGTCACCGGATCGTAGACACAGTGAGTCCAGTAACGGTAGGACACAATGAAAAATGCACTGTACACAAACACAGACAAAGAAATAATGATGACAGCCATGGTTCTGGTGCTGAGCAGAGTCTGGTACTTCAGTGGCCTGTAGACACAGTAACATCTCTCACATGCAATGATGGCTATTAGGAAGATAGAAATCGTGCCAGATCCCAAAAGGGTAACGAGATTGTTGTTTATCATGAACAGGTATGTTGGTGACTGAACTGCTTCGCCTCTGAGGTAAAAATAAGCATTATCTGCATACATACAGAAGGATGAGATCAAGAACAAATCATCAAACAAAGCCAGCGAAAAGAGACAGAGGTTCACACGATCTCGAAGTCCTTGTTTGTAAAAGACAGCCATGTTGATCACGTTAGCAGGTCCACCAATCAGAAAAACAGGTTGCTAGCAGAAGACTATAGATTTTCTTGGTGTATGCTTCGAATTCTGCACTGACGATATTATCAGGGTGATCCCAGGGTAAATGTTGAGATTCATTGAATCTCAGTGGCAAACACCTTCTGTTTAGGGATACGTTATCCATAACATGCTGTGCTGGTGTCTTGGCGGGAAGGGTGGTATGTTCATCCAATCTCATGTAGACTTATATGTGTTATTTAAATCCGGATCGTCATCACTAAATACTGTCATGTTTTCTTCAATCTTCAGAGAAAGAGAATGTAGAGGAGATAATTGCTCGGAAGGTTGATCTCAGATTGTTTTTTTCTAACCTGCTTAGATAAGATAATCTGAATAACATTCTGTATACATATGTTAAGTTATAGTACTTTAGATTAGAAGAAAATGGATCATATTTGATTATCATCATATCACGACATACATTATATTTCCGCTTGACAGCAGATCTTCAGAACGGAAAACCCGTGTTACGGCCCTGAACTCTTCACACTCTAAGGGGTCCTGGCCACATCCAGGTCATGACTCCCAGATGCCCATCTACTGCCAGCGTTTTTTTATTTCCCCTGGCGCTGCCGGGATTCGAACCCTCAGCATTAGGCGTGCCTTTCTGGGTGGATGCCTGACCCAACTGCTAAAGGATACCTGTTGTAAATTAGGACATTTAAGCGACTCCTTTGCGGTGCGGTTTCCCACGTTGTCTACTCTGCCTTGTTGGACTACCTTCTGGACCCTCTTGGCATCCCCATCTTTTTCAGCTCCTTTCCTGCCATGCCCTCCTTGCTTTCACTTTTCATTTTCGCCTTTATTTAGGATGACTTCAGCCCCTGTCTGCTGGTCTGAGTGTGGCCTGTTATTTCCCTGAAGTTTCCTTTGACAGGTCGACTGTCTCCCAAACGTTCCATTTTGTGCCAGTCTTTGAATTTGGCCAGACTGATCTCACCGTTTTGTCTTAGGAGACCTCCAGCATGGTTAGTGACTTTGCTTTACTCTCTTTGTACTACACGAGGATGGGTTTTGGAGGATGCTTCAGCTTTGCTTGGCGGCAGTAGAGTGCGACGTCAGCTGGACCGCGGGAGACACCAACCCATATCCTTGTATACTTGTTGATTTGGGCCTCCATTGATTCCACACTGCTAGTGCTGATATCGTGTACCAGTAGACCCCACAGGGGCTTCGGGATCAGCAATAACTGTAAACACTAGACCTTGTATATGCCAGGGAGCTCACACTGGTCTATTACTTGTAGGCTTTCTTCTGCCATTTGCTTGGTTCTATTCCCCTCTTTGTGTCTTTCACGGAGTCATCATAAGACACTTGACTGGTAGGTCTGTAAGAGTTGGAATGGCTTGACTGTTATTTTTTTCTGATTTCCCTTTTCGCAAGGAGAAGCTTCGTGATTTATTTGGTTTGAAATTCATCTTGACGGCAAATAACTTGCCTAACTGCTTCACTATTCAGTGTCTCATGTCCCTTGGTGGAAAGCATTGTGTCATCCATGAAGGCCTTTAGAGGGGGCATTTGGTATTGATTCCCAGGTCTTCCGAACCTGTGAAGCTCATGGCAGCTTTCAAGATGACCTCCAATGCTAACACAACCCTGCCCGGATATACAACAGCCGTAAGTCTGAAAATAAAATTTTACACGGTACGAAAACAAACTGATTATTTATCACCACAATATACTGCGATCTGAGTTACTGTACAAATATTTTGATTACAGCAGGTTTATATTTTAGGATAGTGTGATTGGGACTTGGCTACGTTATGCCCCTTGGGCCTCTTATGGTATACCAACAATGAAAAAACAAGAAAAAAAAAAAAAAAGAAAACGAAGGAAAAAAAAAGAAATCGAGTTATGGCAGTTGTATTTCCGGGCAGCGAAAAACAGTATTGGACAAAAAATTGCACAGCCAAATGCTCTGCCAATTTCCAAGTTGATCCAATCTATTGTGTATTCTTTTGTAAAGGTCCTCATCAAAAAGCCATGGAAGTACATCCTCAGCGTTTTTTTTCTAATGTTCCTTGACACATGATACATCTCAAGTGTCAGCTGAATCATCTTGTGTGGAACTGATCCATTTGCGTTTGCCAGATCGAGCCACAGCACGATGATGTTCAGTTCCCCAATAGTATGGCATCTCCTGCACTGCCAGAGACGCCTGGGATGCCTCCCTTCTGGACTGAGAAATCCAGGTACTCATTTTCTGTCAGGTGTTTAATCAGTCTGGCTGCCGTGACAGAAAATGACATGATATTCCCCCACGTTCAGAAGTGATATCGGTCTCCATTGGTTGATGTCACTCGAATTTTGCCCTTTAGGAATATACACACAGCTAGCTGTAGCCCATTAGTCGCTGATCTTCGAGTTCCTCCATGCTGGTACCGGCATTGACTGGAGCCACTGTAGGGCATTAGGGCAGTTTATTTATAGCAGATCTGGCATTTGAATTGGCCCAGGCAAAGATTCGGCTCTAACTTTCTTAACAATTTACTTAACTTCATGCAGTGTCGGCCGTTTGTCATTGAACTTTTTCTCTGGTTCTGCAGGCTGAATCAAGCCCTGGGTTCCAATGTTGTGCTGTATCATGTGCACGATGTGATGCCAATTTGTGTTATAGTGTTTTCATACAAAAGTTGTTTTATTAATTTTAATGATGATGATTATGATGTTATGGTGATAGTGATGATGATGATGGTGATGGTAATGATAATGACTATGATTAAAGAATGTACAACATTATCATGCCATATCATTATATGCCGTATAACATTATACGATGTGATCATATGATATATCTTGAATTATTACTTTTTTGTGATAAAGCGTTTCTTTCCCATCACATAGTTTGTTTTTTTTTCTTCCAACAAATATCAGTATAAGACGCAGAAGGGACAGTCAGTTATCAGAAAAAAAACCCTCCTCATAAATACTAACTCACAAAAGATAACATTCACACACAGATTACAAAATCATATATACCCGTTCACCCATCCTCACACTAAACCCTCCCACACACGGACACACTAAAGTTACCCACGCATTAAGGCTTAAAGAAAACTCAGAGAGAGAGAGAGAGAGAGAGAGAGAGAGAGAGACAGAGAGAGAGAGAGAGAGACAGAGACACAGAGAGAGAGAGAGAGGAGAGAGAGAGAGAGAGAGAGAGAGAGAGAGAGAACAGCAACAGTAATAGTAACATCAAAACCACTACAAATACAACAATTAGAAAATACATTGACTCAAA
>JADBJO010017429.1:0-2500 GCA_016801955.1 Conus betulinus | reverse complement strand
AATGTAAAGATAACATCAGGTGGAGACACCTTGGAACAAGATTGTCATGGAGAATGCTGTAAAGTGTTTGTGTCTCACATCATGCAAGTCCAAGCACTCTGACAGGATATATTTGTGAATGGGACATGACATGGAATGCACCACGGATTTTTTTCACCCTATTAAAAACACAAAAACAGAAAAAAAGTGAAGAAAGTACTTACATTTCTGACTATTCTCTTTGTTCAAGAATGCTGTTTCTGGTCGCAAAGAGATGTTTTTGAGTCAAGCATGCACAGTTTTCTTCAGTTGTTTTTCTTTGCGGGTGCAGAGGAAGATGTTGACAGTATTGTCCTTTACCTGATTCCTCTTTGTCTGCAGTGGAACAAGACTGGCGGCTGCCTCTCCATCACCATCATTCAACCAACCCTTAAAAACACACCTGAAAACACACTGGAAATGCGGGCCGGAATAGCTTGGTGGTAGAGCGCCAGACTCGTATTCTTGGTAATCCTATGGTTGCAGGTTCGAATCTCCGCCAGGCGGTTTCGGTACAGAGGTATTTTTTTTTTTTTCCCTTAAAGTCAACATTGGCTCTGACTCCATTTCCCATTTCTGTAATTGGTCTATAGGAGAAGATTGTTTGGGAAGTGATCACCTCCCCATTACTATAATCTTTGATGATGACATAAATAATGATGTAACAGACATCGAAGACAAAATTCCAAAGTTTAATTATAAACTTGCCAACTGGGATGCCTACCAGATTTTTCTTGCATCGTATAACACAACATTATTGAGAACGATGATGTTAATTTATTTTATTCTAATTTCAGCAAAGTCATACTGTTAGCAGCCGAGCATTCTATCCCTAAATGTAAATTTAAAAAGATTGGTAAATATGTGGGTAATGTATGGTGGACGGAAGAATGTAGACTAGCTGTTAAATCAAAGCGAAAAAGTTACAAGGCTTGGTTACGAAATAAGACAGAAGAAAATTTTGTCTTTATGAAGCAAGAAAAGAACAAATGTAATAAAATCATTGCTCAAGCTAAAAAGAAATACTGGGCAGAATTTTGTGAGACTGAAGTAAAAGAATCGAAGGATATGTTTAAAGTTTGGAAAAAAAAAGTAAAACAAATGAAAAATTGTTACAAAACACAAAGCTTACCCTGTAAAATTAACAAAAGAATTTCCAAGCACAATGGATAAGGCGGAAGCTTTCTCCCATTTCTTTTTTCGGAAATAGTCGAGCTGTAAATCTTCCAGCAGAAATCAAGTACCATAGACATAAAGAGGAACAAAAAGAACAATATAAGAGTCCCATACCAGACAATAATAACTACTTAAATTCTCCATTACAATCATCAGAACTTCTTGAAGCGATAGAATCCATTACATCTTATGATTCAGCAGTGGGCCTAGATGGTATTTCTTACGAGCTTCTTCGTCACTTGCCTTCTTCGTGGAAAATATTACTACATTCGTTGTTCCAAAAAATGTTGGACGTACGGCACTATTCCTACAATCTGGAAAAAAATCAGTGGTAGTACCAGTACCAAAAGAAGGTAAAACGAGAACATCTGTAAATAGCTATAGACCCATTGCTTTAACATCCCATGTTGGTAACTTCTTGAAAAAGTTGTACAAACACGTTTATTATATTATTGTGAAAAAAATGACATTATTCCAGTCAGCAAGCTGGATTCAGAAAAGGGCGTTGCACAACTGATCATTTAGTGAAACTAACTTCTCATATAAAAAAGCAATTTTCACGCAGAAAAAGTACACTAGCTACATTCTTTGATGTAAAAAAAAGCATACGACCGTGTTTGGCATGCTCGATTATTGTATAAACTGAAAAATATTGGTATTTCTGGGAATATGTATGATTATATAAAAAAAAAAAACTTTCTGGAAGGAAGAAATATATGTACACGAATTGGAAAAATATATTCATCATTCAGGAAAATAGATATGGGTATTCCCCAGGGTTCTGTTATTGCACCTTTATTATTTACGATCCTTATACATGATCTCCCAAAGGCATTGTCAAAAACCACCAATGTAGTGCAGTATGCAGATGATATTGCCATTTGGATTAATACTTCATTAAGGAAGCACTCGAATAAAAGGGCAGTAAAATTTGTACAGACAATGTATCAAGGAGAATTGGACAGATTGTCTGCTTACATGAAAGAGAACAGTCTTGAATTATCTGGTGAGAAAAACTTGTTTAATGCTTTTTAATAATGGCGAAAACCCAAAGGCTCTGCCCAACCTTATTCTTGACGACAATGTTCTACAATATAAGCAAACAGTCAAGTTCTTAGGAGTGTTTTTAACACCGAAGCTGAACTGGAAAAAGCATATTGGAAATTTGATAGATAAAGCTAGGAAAAGATGGAGGGGATGAGTGAGGGGGGAGGTGAGGCGATGGTGTTGTGTGGTCAGTTAGGTGGGGTGGTGTGGTATATGTGGCGCTTGTGGTTGAGGTGGATTGATAATGATGTTAAGGGGG
>JADBJO010017428.1:15000-25302 GCA_016801955.1 Conus betulinus | reverse complement strand
TGTGTGTGGAGTTCTACATCATCTTCATATACAGTTTTTTTTTTTAGTTTTGCCTTGTGAGAAAACATATAATCTTTTTCTTTGTATAGGTGGGTCAAGTATGTGTTGAGAGTGAATTGAAGATTGTTCATTGTATCAGCCACTGTTTGATCAATTTGGTAAGAGATGCGTTGAGAGTGGATTGAAGATTGTTTATTGTATCAGCCACTGTTTGATCAACTTTGGTAAAGAGATGGGTTGAGAGTGGATTGAAGATTGTTCATTGTATCAGCCACTGTTTGATCAACTTTGGTAAGAGATGGGTTGAGAGTGGATTGAAGATTGTTCATTGTATCAGCCACCACTTTTGATCAACTTTGGTAAGAGATGGGTTGAGAGTGGTTTGAAGATTGTTCATTGTATCAGCCACTGTTTGATCAACTTTGGTAAGAGATGGGTTGAGAGTGGATTGAAGATTGTTCATTGTATCAGCCACTGTTTGATCACCATGCTTTGAAGGTAACAGGGTTTCTCTGCAATGTTTTGTTCTTTGTTCCACAAATTCAGGAGACATTTTTGACCGAGTGCTGTTTTGAGCCATTGCTACTGATCAAACGGCGTGCAGGTACACAGGAGACATTTTCACCGAGTGCTGTTTTGAGCCATTGCTACTGATCAAACGGCGTGCAGGTACACAGGAGACATTTTCACCGATCAAACGGCGTGCTGTTTTGAGCCATTACTACTGATCAAACGGCGTGCAGGTACACAGGCGACAGGTTACTGACACACTCATTCACGTTTATTGGATCACAGTCAGGCTTACTGAACCTCACATCACAGTCAGGCTTACTGTACCTCACATCACAGTCATCACAGTCAGGCTTACTGTACCTCACATCACAGTCAGGCTTACTGTACACTCACAGTCACAGTCAGGCTCACATCACACAGTCAGGCTTACTGTACCTCACATCACAGTCAGGCTTACTGTACCTCACATCACAGTCAGTCAGGCTTACTGTACCTCACATCACAGTCATCACAGTCAGGCTTACTGTACCTCACATCACAGTCATCACAGTCAGGCTTACTATACCTCACATCACAGTCATCACAGTCAGGCTTACTGTACCTCGCATCACAGTCAGGCTTACGGTACCTCACATCACAGTCATCACAGTCAGGCTTACTGTACCTCACATCACAGTCACCATGGTCAGGCTTACTGTACCCTCACATCACAGTCAGGCTTAGTGTACCTCACATCACAGTCATCACAGTCAGGCTTACTGTACCTCACATCACACAGTCAGGCTTAGTGTACCTCACATCACAGTCATCACAGTCAGGCTTACTGTACATCACATCACAGTCAGGCTTACGGTACTCACATCACATCATCACAGTCAGGCTTACTGTACCTCACATCACATCACAGTCAGGCTTACTGTACCTCACATCACAGTCATCACAGTCAGGCTTACTGTACCTCACACATCACAGTCAGGCTTACTGTACCTCACATCACAGTCATCACAGTCAGGCTTACTGTACCTCACATCACAGTCAGGTTACTGTTACTGTACCTCACATCACAGTCAGGCTTACTGTACCTCACAGTCATCACAGTCAGGCTTACTGTACCTCACATCACAGTCAGGCTTACTGTACCTCACATCACAGTCAGGCTTACTGTACCTCGCATCACAGTCAGGCTTTACGTGTACCTCACATCACAGTCATCACAGTCAGGCTTACTGTACCTCACATCACAGTCAGGCTTACTCTACCTCACATCACAGTCAGGCAGTCAGGCTTTCTGTACCTCACATCACAGTCAGGCTTACTGTACCTCACACATCACAGTCATCACAGTCAGGCTTACTGTACCTCACATCACAGTCATCACAGTCAGGCTTACTGTACCACATCACATCACAGTCAGGCTTACTGTACCTCACATCACAGTCATCACAGTCAGGCTTACTGTACCATCACAGTCACACAGTCAGGCTTACTGTACCTCACATCACAGTCACAGGCTTACTGTACCTCACATCACAGTCATCACAGTCAGGCTTACTGTACCTCACATCACAGTCAGGCTTACTGTACCTCACCTCACACAGTCAGGCTTACTGTACCTCACCTCACAGTCATCACAGCCAGGCTTACTGTACCTCACATCACAGTCAGGCTTACTGTACCTCACATCACAGTCAGGATTACGTACCTCACATCACAGTCATCACAGTCAGGATTACTGTACCTCACATCACAGTCAGGCTTAGTGTACCACACAGTCATCACAGTCAGGCTTACTGTACCCTCACATCACAGTCATCACAGTCATGCTTACTGTACCTCTCATCGCAGTCAGGCTTACTGTACCTCACATCACAGTCATCACAGTCAGGCTTACTGTACCTCATCACATGGCTCACAGTCATCACAGTCAGGCTCACTGTACCTCACACCACATTCAGGCTCACGGTACCTCACAGCACAGTCAGGCTTACTGTACCTCACATCACAGTCATCACAGTCAGGCTTACGGTACCTCACATCACAGTCAGGCTGATTGTACCTCACATCACAGTCATCACAGTCAGGCTTACGGTACCTCACATCACAGTCATAACAGTCAGGCTTACTGTACCTCACATCACAGTCATCACAGTCAGGCTTAGTGTACTTACACAGTAGGCTTACGGTACCTCATCACAGTCAGGCTTACGGTACCTCACATCACAGTCAGGCTTACTGTACCTCACATCACAGTCAGGCAGTAGTGTACCTTTCATCACAGTCAGGCTTACTGTACCTCACATCACAGTCAGGTTTAGTGTACCTCACATGACAGTCAGGCTTACTGTACCACACATCACAGTCATCACAGTCAGGCTTACTGTACCTCACATCACAGTCAGGCTTACGCTACCTCACATCACAGTCATCACAGTCAGGCTTACTGTACCTCACATCACAGTCAGGCTTACGTGTACCTCACATCACAGTCATCACAGTCAGGCTTACGGAAGCTCACATCACAGTCATCACAGTCAGGCTTTCGTACCTCACATCACAGTCAGGCTTACTGTACCTCACATCACAGTCATCACTGTCAGGCTTACTACCTACCTCACAGTCATCACAGTCAGGCTTACTCTACCTCACACAGTCAGTCATCACAGTCAGGCTTACTGTGCCTCACATCACAGTCAGGCACACAGTCAGGCTTACGGTATCTCACATAACAGTCATCACACAGTCAGGTTTACTGTACCTCACATCACAGTCAGGCTTACTGTACCTCACATCACAGTCAGGTTTATTGTGCCTCACAGTCCATCATCACAGTCAGGGTTTACGGTACCTCACATCACAGTCATCACAGTCAGGTTTACTGTACCTCACATCACAGTCAGGCTTAGTGTACCTTACATCACAGTCATCACAGGCAGGCTTAGTGTACCTGACATCACAGTCAGGGCTTAGTGTACATCACACCACAGTCACCACACAGTCAGGCTTAGTGTACCTCACACCACAGTCATCACAGTCAGGCTTAGTGTACCCCACACACAGTCATCACAGTATGCTTACTGTACCTCACACCACAGTCATCACAGTCAGGCTTACTGTACCTCACATCACACAGTCAGGCTTACTGTACCTCACATCACAGTCATGCTTACTGTACCTCAAATCACAGTCATCACAGTCAGGCTTACTGTACCTCAAATCACAGTCATCACAGACAGGCTTACTGTACCTCACATGACAGTCAGGCTTACTGTACCTCACACATCACAGTCAGGCTCACTGTACCTCACATCACAGTCAGGCTTACTGTACCTCACATCACAGTCATCACAGTCAGGCTTACGGTACCTCACATCACAGTCAGGGGTCACTGTACCTCACATCACAGTCAGGCTTACTGTACCTCACATCACAGTCAGGCTTACTGTACCTGACATCAGAGTCATCACAGTGAGGCTTACTGTACCTTACATCACAGTCAGGCTTACGGTACCTGACATCACAGTCATCACAGTCAGGCTTACGGTACCTCATATCACAGTCATCACTGTCCGGCTTACTGTACCTCACATCACAGTCAGGCTTACGGTACCTCACATCACAGTCATTACAGTCAGGCTTAGTGTACCTCACATCAAAGTCAGGCTTACTGTACCTCACACCACAGTCATCACAGTCAGGCTTAGGTACTTACTGTACAGTCAACACAGATCACAGTACCTCACATCACAGTCAGGCTTACGGTACCTCACATCACAGTCAGGCCTACGGTACCTCACATCACAGTCATCACAGTCAGGCTTAGTGTACCTCACATCACAGTCAGACTTACGGTACCTCACATCACAGTCAGGCTTATGGTACCTCACATCACAGTCAGGCTTACGGTACCTCACATGACAGTCAGGCTTACGGTACCTCACATCACAGTCATCAGAGTCAGGCTTACTGTACCTCACATCACAGTCAGGCTTACGGTACCTCACATCACAGTCATCACAGTCAGGCTTACGGTACCTCACATCACAGTCATCACAGTCAGGCTTACTGTACCTCACATCACAGTCAGGCTTACGGTACCTCCCATCACAGTCATCACAGTCAGGCTTAGTGTACCTCACATCACAGTCAGGCTTACAGTACCTCACATCACAGTCAGTCCTACGGTACCTCACATCAGAGTCATCACAGTCAGGCTTACTGTACCTCATAAGTAAGAGTATCATTTTGCTAAAAAAAACACACACACACAAAAAAAAAACAAAACAAAAAAACCCCAACTACATCAATCTCAGGGATAAGGTACCCCTCTTTCTAACAGCGAGCCAGAGCATATCCTCCAGGAGAAACGTAATCAGGAATGCGCTATACTATGGTATTCGGAATCATAGGTTCAACTACTATAGCTCTTTTAGTCTCTTGCATTGGATTTGCGAGAGGTTATCAACAATGATAACCTATCCAACCAAGAAACTAATTGAGTGACAAAACGACCACTCTGAAACCATAGTAAACCTAACCTCAAAGACGCGGTTCAACCCTGTGCTGCCCTAAGTCGGAACAGCAACTGCCAATTATGTGGGATTCATGTCCCTAACACAATTATTCCATCTCATTCCATGTGCTTCATCATTACTGCTCACCACTTAGCTTCTATAGTTAAGCAACATGGAATAACAGACTGCATCCTCAAATTACAAACAGTCAAAGGAATCGACATTGAGCATAATCAAGCGCAACACTGACTCATGAAATGAAAAAAAACATGAAACAGCAACAAACAAATATGCAAATTTCAGTCGACATTAAAGGCAAACAGCCTATAATAGGCAACAAGCCTGTAACCTTCATCTGCATATAAGGGAGACAGATACATATGGCCGGTATGGTAACATGTTCTTCAGAAAAGAAATATATTCAGTGGAGAGAGAGAGAGAGAGAGAGAGAGAGAGAGAGAGAGAGAGAGAGAGAGAGAGAGAGAGCTATGGCTTACCGCTCCGGTCAAAAAGCACTGCAAAATCATCTATTACAATAGCCCATAAGTCAATAACACACAACAATATTGCCTTGCCGGCCATCACTCCCATGCTGATCGAACATCACTCCCATGCTGATCGAACTGCACTGGCTTCCCATACAGTATCGGTGGCAATTTAAACTGGCAGTTCTTGCTTTCCACCACTTCAATGAATCTCTTCCTCACTATCTCTCTTCTCTCTGCACCTATCAAAGCTCTCGTACCCTTCGCTCTTCTTCACAAACACTTTTGAAAACCCCTAAGCGTTCTCTGAAATCTGTTGGCGAAAGATCCTTCAGTTTTAGAGCACTTTCTATTTGGAACTCCTCCCTGAAGACCTTCGTAATCAGCCTACTCTTTCTTCTTTTAAATCTCAGCTCAAAACTTACCTCTTCGAAAAAAAAGCGTATTCTCTTCTGTAGATGACTAGGTCTTTCCTAAATTCCTCCACAACTAGTCCGGTGAGGCAGTTTATGCATGTAGGTGCGTTTGCCATTGTGTATTTTCTTTTTGTTGTGTGCATGAATATTGTATGAATAAATGCAAATGATGGATGTAAGCGCATTCAGTTGTATAACAAGAAATGCGCTATATAAGTATTATACATTATTATTATTATTATTATTATATATAACAACTCCTGTCTCAACAGTTCAATTATAAAAATTCTAAAAACACTAGTAACAATCTGTCTACTACATTACTATTCTATCTACTTATTCACTTATTGATTAATTAGCTATAAAAGCCATAATGATCATAATGACCCCATAATTTCTGCTTTTATTTCTTTTATATTTTTGTTGTCACAGAACATCATCTACCTTCGTTTTTCTTCCATTCGCGTATCATCCAATCGTGCACTTATTAGCACTCTCCATTGAAGATGCACATGCCTTTTTTACAGAGAGATCTTCATTTAAGGCAAGGCATTCTAAGTGCCAGCTTGCATTTGCAACCATAATTTTATAAACAAACTGACTCAATGCAACAATGCGCGAAATAACCTGTACATCTGGCTATTAAATTTCTGAAGATGCTGGCCGACGATTATCCGAACACCAAATTGAATTTCTGTCTGCACAGACTAATTAGTCCTTAATCTACACATCCATGTACAGCATGGAGACTACATTTTTATCTAACTGCTCAAAAATATAAACAAAATATTGAAATGGCTCATTCATTAACCAAAAAAAATCCAGTCAGCAATTAAGTAAGTCTTTCCTTCCAACAAGTATTCATACATATAAACAACCAAATATGACTCGACTTCTAAAACAATTTCAGAATCTTAGTGCCCAATAAACCTATAGAAAACCCAAAGGGTCTAGAAAATAAAGCATGGAACAATCAACTTTCATTTCATAATAACAGTGCAGCATGGTCAAATGTCTAACATATACACACATCAAAACACACAAAGTACATAGTACTTAGATGCGCTGCCAGAATACAGAAATGACACATGCTTACAATGTAATGTAATGTTGTTTTCTTCAACCCACTCTTGTAAACAATGGTTAATAATTGTACTTTCAATTCCACTACTAATATTACATAACGAAATGCCCCTGTAATTGTTAGGGTTGCTGAATCTCCTTTTTTGTGCAGTGGAAGCACAATACTTTCTGTCCAAGAGTCAGGGGATATATGTTTCTGAAACAAAGCATTACAAATATCACGAAGAAATCTGCAACACAATCACCTGCATTTTTTTTCAACAAACTCTCCAGTCATTCAAACCGACCCATCAGCCTTTTTACTCTTTATCTTTCTAATTGGTAAAATAACCTGTTTCTTTGAAATTGTTTTGTTTGGAATGATTATCATTACCATCATTTTTTAATTCGTCTTCATCTGCTTCATTTCCATTTTCAAGTAAAGTTGACAAGTGTTGAAACCAGTCATCCACGTTTGAACACACAATAGCAGACTATAAAGGTTTCAGCAAAGCAGCAAATGATATTAAAAAAACATAAGGAAGGAAATTTACACGACTTTGAAATTCTTAATTGAAAACGGGCATGTGTTACAACCGGAATTAAACTGTCTTAACACAAAGTGTGACCGTGAACGTTTTGGCACAGCTGCACGGCGTGTAACCTGTTGGCTCAAACTTCCTTCTCTGTCACTGACAATTTTTTCCTTCTCTGTCACTGACAACGTCAAGAGCATTAAACATACAGGCACGCGCAGTGTTAGCCACCCAACTCTTCGCAAATAGTTCCACAACAGGGTCAATTTTTTTGGATGCTCCCTTTAAATTAAATGTCGAAGAAAAAAATTTTACGCAACAAAATTTAAAAGAAACTAGAAGAGCGGCCACTATCCTGTTTCAGTTCTTTCAGCTTGCCCTCCGAGTCCAGAGAAAGCTTAGTGCCATCTTTGATCAGATGGTTGAAGACCATATACCTTTCTGTTGTCTGCTCTAGCTTTCTTCAAATGTGGCAACAGTTAGCGTCTTATTTCCCTCATCCTGGAAGAAAAATCTGTGGCAAGGTGCTTTATGATTGCTATGGTATTATTATTATTATCATTGTTATTATTATAATTGCTATTGTTATTGTTACTATCATCATCATCATCATCATCATCATATCATCATTATCATTCTTATCATTATCATTGTTGTTGTTGTTGTTCTTATTATTATTATCATCATTATGATTATTATTATATGATGATGATTATTTTTATCATTATTACTATTATCATCATCATTGTCCCCGGCGAAATTACTAGTACATTTAATTCCCCTCTCGCTCTGAGTATGTCCACCTTGTCCTTGAAGAAGGTACAGCTCCCGATTATTGGAGAGTTGGGCCTCTGGTTCAGACGATACAGGCGCTGAAAACGAACGTCCTTGGCCAGCTCCAGCCTGTCAGTGAAGAGTTCCCTGACTGCAGCCTCCAGTCATCTGCCGTCTCCTTCTCTGCTTTCTGAAGTCCGTGGATGATGAGGTTGTTCCGTTTTAACCTACATTCCAAATGGTTGGTCTTCCTTTCCATGTCTCTGATTCTCTTTTCCAGGCGGCCGCCACTCTCCCTCAGTGCGGCATGTTCTTCTGATAGACGGGTGCGCTCTTCCGTCATGTTCTTCATTTCCGTACGCAGCATATCAAAACTGTCTTTGAGGCCTCTGATGTCATCCCACACCGCATCAAACTTCATGTTCAGCTCATGAAGTATGGACATGACATCGTTAGAACTCTGTTCTCTGTTCTGAGATGATGCATTCGATAGTGTGTCTCCAGTACTACCACGAGGGGAACGTGATGACTGAGAGCCAAGTTGTATTTGTTCCAAAAGAGTAGAGGATCCTGGATTCAAATCGACGTCACCACATTGAAACACCAACAAACTCCGCCAGAACAAATAGAAGGGGAGGAAACCACACACGACACACCGGTGGTCTTGGTTTTTAACATCCGTCCCAGTCTTGGTAATCTTGAATTTCTAGGTTTCTTCATAAATGCCATGAAAATAAAAAAGAAAACCCACATCGATGCCTGAATTCCATTGCTTCTGAAGGCATGGCACCTTACAGCAGTCTAGGCCACCGATGGAGCAACAACAATGCCTATGATGATGGAGCAGCAACAATGCCTATGATGATGGAGAAACAACAATGACTATGATGATGGAGCAGCAACAATGCCTATGATGATGATGAGAGAAACAACAATGACTATGATGATGGAACAACAACAATGCCTATGATGATGGAGAAACAACAATGCCTATGATGATGGAGCAGCAACAATGCCTATGATGATGGAGAAACAACAATGACTATGATGATGGAGCAACAACAATGCCTATGATGATGGAGCAACAACAATGCCTATGATGATGATGGAGCAGCAACAATGCCTATGATGGAGCAACAACAATGCCTATGATGATGGAGCAATAACAATGCCTATGATGAAGCAACAACAATGCCTATGATGATGGAGCAACAACAATGCCTATGATGATGGACCAACAACAACACCTATGATGATGGAGCAACAACAATGCCTATGATGGAGCAACAACAATGCCTATGATGATGAAGCAATAACAATGCCTATGATGGAGCAATAACATTGCCTATGATGGAGCAACAAAAATGCATATGATGGAGCAACAACAATGCCTATGATGATGGAGCAATAACAATGCCTATGATGAAGCAATAACAATGCCTATGATGGAGCAATAACAATGCCTATGATGAAGCAACAACAATGCCTATGATGATGGAGCAACAACAATGCCTATGATGATGGACCAACAACAACACAACTATGATGATGGAGCAACAACAATGCCTATGATGGAGCAACAACAATGCCTATGATGATGAAGCAATAACAATGCCTATGATGGAGCAATAACATTGCCTATGATGGAGCAACAAAAATGCCTATGATGGAGCAACAACAATGCCTATGATGATGGAGCAATAACAATGCCTATGATGAAGCAATAACAATGCCTATGATGGAGCAATAACAATGCCTATGATGAAGCAATAACAATGCCTATGATGATGGAGCAACAACAATGCCTATGATGGAGCAACAACAATGCCTATGATGATGGAGCAACAACAATGCCTATGATGGAGCAACAACAATGCCTATGATGATGCAATAACAATGCCAATGCCTATGATGATGGAGCAACAACAATGCCTATGATGGTGAGCAGCCTAATGGAACAATGCCTATGATGGAGCAACAACAATGCCTATGATGATGAAGCAAC
>JADBJO010017428.1:5000-7500 GCA_016801955.1 Conus betulinus | reverse complement strand
CAGAGAGACAGACACACACACACACACACACACACAACACACACACACACACACACACACACACACACACACACACACACACACACACACACACACACGGTCCTAAACACACACACACACACACACACACACACATGGGCGTGCGCACGCGTGCGAGAACACACACGAACATACACATATACACAGACACAAGTACACACGTATACTTACATAAACATGTGCACGCACACACACACACACACACACACACACACACACACACACACACACACACACACACACACACACGGTCTCAACACACACACACACACACACACACACACACACACACACACACACACACACACACACACACACACACACACACACACACACGCACGATTGCATGCGTGCACACACACACACACACACACACACACACACACACACACACACACACACACACACAACACACATGCACACACACACACACACACACACACACACACCACACACACACACACACACACACATGCTAACAAGCTACATACATGCTGAACGTGTTTTGATGTCATTTAGGAGAGTAAGAGGGAGCAAAACTTCGGGGGGGGGGGGGGGGGGGGGGGGGGGGGGGGGGGGGGGGGGGGGGGGGGGGGGGGCAGGGGGGGGGGGGGGGGGGGAGCAGTCAACTGCATTGTTTCCATAGGAGGGCAAGGACATAGTTACAGCTCTTTTCAGTTGCAAGGCGATGTCTACATAAGAGAAGGTCACGTATGGTTAGATTAGTATGTCAAACTAATATTTTTTTTCTACACACCTCCCTTTTGCAGTGGTTACCGCCATGGATTGCAGGCTGGGAGGTCGACTGTTTGAATCCAGTCAGAGATACTTAGGGATTTGTCATCCCTGGAACGTTCCTTTCCAGAGCTGAGTGTGCTTGGGGCTCATGTGGGAAGTATAGAGCCACTCCATAGTGTGCTTGGGGCACATGTGGGAAGTATAGAGCCACTCCATAGTGTGCTTGGGGCTCATGTGGGAAGTATAGAGCCGCTCCATAGCGTGCTTGGGGCTCATGTGGGAAGTATAGAGACGCTCCATAGTGTGCTTGGGGCTCATGTGGAAAGTATAGAGCCGCTCCATATTGTGCTTGGGGCTCATGTGGGAAGTACAGAGCCGCTCCATAGTGTGCTTGGGGCTCATGTGTGGGAAGTACAGAGCCGCTCCATAGTGTGCTTGGGGCTCATGTGGGAAGTACAGAGCCGCTCCATAGTGTGCTTGGGGCTCATGTGGGAAGTACAGAGCCACTCCATAGTGTGCTTGGGGCTCATGTGGGAAGTACAAAGCCACTCCATAGTGTGCTTGGGGCTCATGTGGGAAGTACAAAGCCACTCCATAATGTGCTTGGGGCTCATGTGGGAAGTACAAAGCCACTCCATAGTGTGCTTGGGGCTCATGTGGGAAGTATAGAGCCACTCCATAGTGCGCGCGTGGGGCTCATGTGGGAAGTATAGAGCTACTCCATAGTGTGTGCTTGGGGCTCATGTGGGAAGTATAGAGCCACTCCATAGTGTGCTTGGGCCTCATGTGGGAAGTACAGAGCCACTCCATAGTGTGCTTGGCGCTCATGTGGGAAGTATAGAGCCGCTTCATAGTGTGTTTGGGGGGCATGTGGGAAGTACAAAGCCACTCCAATGTGCTTGGGCCTCATGTGGGAAGTATAGAGCCACTCCATAGTGTGCTTGCGCTCATGTGGGAAGTATAGAGCCGCTCGATAGTGTGCTTGGCGCTCATGTGGGAAGTATAGAGCCCCTCCATAGTGGCTTGGCGCTCATGTGGAAAGTATAGAGCCGCTTCATAGTGTGCGTGGGGCTCATATGGGAAGTATAGAGCCACTCTATAGTGTGCTTGGCGCTTAAGTGGGAAGTACAGAGCCGCTCCATAGTGTGCTTGGGGCTCATGTGGGAAGTACAGAGCTGCTCCATAGTGTGCGTGGGGCTCATGTGGGAAGTATAGAGCCACTCTATAGTGTGCGTGGGGCTCATGTGGGAAATATAGAGCCGCTCCATAGTGTGCTTGGGGCTCATGTGGGAAGTATAGAGCCACTCCATAGTGTGCTTGGGGCTCATGTGGGAAGTATAGAGCCACTCCATAGTGTGCTTGGGGCTCATGTGGGAAGTATAGAGCCACTCCATAGTGTGCTTGGGGCTCATGTGGGGAAGTATAGAGCCACTCCATAGTGTGCGTGGGGCTCATGTGGGAAATATAGAGCCACTGCATTCAGTGTCAAGCGCTTGACGAACAGTATGACAATCATTCTCACATTTTCTCACCAACAATGCTCTGTCTTAATCTATCAGGCCTGGTTGATGCCGCAATAATATGTTATGAACGGATGCACAGAGTACAGCCCTGTAACGAATAATCTGACTGGAAAGGAACTCCATAGCATAGTTCTCACCATCCCCATTCTGTAGCGTTACCTGTAGAACCACTCCATGTAGTGTGCTTGGGGCTCATGTGG
>JADBJO010017427.1:17500-37722 GCA_016801955.1 Conus betulinus | reverse complement strand
AGGAGAGAGAGGGCGAGAGAGAGGGGAGAGGAGAGGGTAGTTAACAGAGAGACAGAGAGAGAGAGAGAGAGAGGGGCCGGGTGTGAGAGAGAGAGAGGGGTGGAGAGGAGAGGGAGAGAGATGATGATGATGACAATCTTTATTTTCAAGGGTAACAGATAAGCAAAAAAATATGTTTTTTTTATATCTGGCCCTTTGCCCCGCCGAGGAGCTAAGAGTGACTAGCAAACAAAGAGTGACTAGCTACTAAGCCATACAAACAAACATAATTATCTTTAAAAAAAAAAAACAACAACATGAAAACATGGATGAGCGTTTTCCTCCTTCAATATTGAAGAAGAAAATGCGCTTAGAGAAAAAAGGGACATCGAAACAACAATCAAGAATAAATGGATTGATAACAACAAAAAGACTGAAAAATACACACACACACACACACACCACACACACACACACACACAACACACACACACACACACACACAAAAACACCATACTCTCTCTCTCTGTCTCTCTCTCTCTTTCTCTC
Organism: Conus betulinus; assembly: GCA_016801955.1. Classification (NCBI taxonomy): domain Eukaryota; kingdom Metazoa; phylum Mollusca; class Gastropoda; order Neogastropoda; family Conidae; genus Conus; species Conus betulinus. The sequence continues at coordinate 37,194 of JADBJO010017427.1, read as the reverse complement.
TGTCTCTCTCACGCACACACACACACACAAACACACACACACACACACAACACACACACACACACACACACACTACACACACTACACACACACTACACATTCTCTCTCTCTCTCTCTCTCTCTCTCTCTCTCTCTCTCTCTCTCTCTCCTCTCTCTCTCTCTCTCTCTTGCTGACTCCGGGCATCAGATGGACCCTCGGACCCTGGCGGTTGGCCGGGCCGGGCTGCACTGCCTTGTTTTCAGCATCAGCAACACGGAGGACATCTGCCGCGCCGCGCAGAGGTGGGACGCGTTCAGGGACGACCCTGCCCTTTTCCTGGACCTGGTGGACGCGGCGGTCCTGCAGTACCTGATCCAGAACGCTGACCGCAAGATGTACCTGGGCAACGCTCACCTACCGACACTTCCTTCCCGTGCTGGACAATGCGCGCAGGTGAGGGTGGGTGAAGGGGAGGAAGAGAGAGAGAGGGGGGGGGAGGGGGAGAGAGGGGAGAGGGTGATAAAGGGTGGAGAGAGAATGGGGGAGAGAGAGAGGGAAGAGAGAGAGAGAGGGCGAGGGGGGGTGGGAGAGAGGGTAGAGAGAGGGAGGGGAGAGTGGGGAGAGAGAGAGAAAGAAAGAGAGACAGACAGACAGAGAGAACAGAGAGAGAGAGAGGCTCGGAGGGGTGGGTGGGTTGGGGAGGTGGGGGAAGCATGTACAACCATACCATTTTTCTTGCAATAAATTTTGAAGGGGCACATGTTCAGCAACAACAACAACAACAAAATGAAGAAAATAAATAAATGAATAAATTAGAAAAAAAAAATGAATAAGCATACAGACATTGTGCATGCATTCACAGAAATATGCACCAGTGTATTGTGCATGCACTCATGCACAAAGCCTCAGAGTACAGTCTTATCCACAGAAGAGGAAAAAGTGTGCACAGATGTTAAGATCTGAAGAGAAAATCTACTCGGACCGGCTACTCAACTGCACCCGGGATTTTGAAGCACACGTCTAATGCCTTACGCTCTCTATCCAGGCGGCAGAACCACTGTCAATGTCCCGAACACGACAGACCCATGCTGCCTCTGTCATTGAAAAAGAACTCGGAAATTTTTTCCCCACTTGTGTCGTGCCAAATCTATGACTCGTACAGTCCCTGACACCCGCCAGGAAAGGCAATGAACCAGACGACCCAATTACTCAAAACTTGCCTACAATACAAATAAACAGACAGAAGGCATAAGGCACAACGCCTAGTTAATACACAACACAAAACGGAGAAGCGCATTTTTTATTATACGTCATCTTCAGTCATTACAAACGACAGTCTCAAAAAGATCTGCAAATCAGCTCTGCCCAGAGAGAGGACAGTTTTCATTTTCCCATCACAGACCACATCGCAGTAGTCACAATAGAGAGGAAGATGAAGAGGAGTGGTCAGGACGGCCAATACCACCGTAAAGGAAGAAATCAGAATAATAGCTACTCCCTGACGACTTTGACCTTGAACCAACTAACTCACTCGGCTTTGGCCATTTTCTCCGTGCAAATAATGTTCCGTAGCACGAATGAAAACCACAGCTGCTCAGTGGCTTCCGTGTTCAGCAGACAGAAACTGATACGAGATGAAAATAAGAGGGATCTGTCATTGTTAGGTGTGTACAATGCACTTATATTTAAAGAATAAAAATGCTGATTTTGTCCGTTTTTATTCAAATGAAAATTACATGTCATACATAATTTAAGGTGATTTTGAAAATTCTTTGAAATCAGTTCAACGCTCATTTAGTGCCTAATTCCACTTAGCACTGGCCGGATCAGTTAGCGCCACAACAACAGCGGCTGGCCACTTTTCACCAGTGCTCTGAAACCCCAAACCCAGGCTTATGTCAAAAACCTCTGGCAAGAGGAATGGAACTCGCAAATGGATAACGAAGTGTTTAGAATTCATTCAAAAATTGAAAGAGCTTTTACCATGCTCCCAAGGCTGTTGTAAAGAAAAAACAGTGTTGTGCCATTTGCATACAGGCCACTCGTTTTATACACATTTCTTATCTTTTAAAAGTTGAAGAACCTGCATGGTGCATTGTACGTCATGTACCACTCACACTGGAACATATTCTTTTGGAGTGTTGGGACTTGCATGATGTGATTCTACGGCAGACTCCATGAAAACCTTGTTCTGAGATGTCCCACCTGATTTGATCTTTGAATTTCTGAAGGAGATTAACATTTTTCACCTGATCGAAGATTTTATGGAGGAAAAAAAAATTTAACAAAATTTCCTGTGTGTTTTTTTTGAAAGTATGTTTTAAAAGAGTTGTGTGAATGAGTGTTGTTGTTGTGTTTGTTTTGTTGTTTTTAAGAATCACTTGTGAGTTGACCAACGCGGTGACAGCTCTGATATGCCCTTTGCAGTCAGTTGGGCTATAAGCAATATTACCTTACCTTCAACTGCCTGTCTTTTGTACTGTACCTTTAGATCCGGTGTAGTGGATGATCTAACAAGAGAATAACAACTGCTTTCTCTACCAATCGCAGGGAACTTGACAAAAAATTCAGTGAATCCTCTGGCTCAGTGTCTGTTTTCACACTACAAATAAAAATGAGACAAACAGGAAATTTGAGTCTAATTTCAGCTTCAGCTTTTACCATTTCAAATCCACTTCCATTTCAATACCAACAAGATTAAAGTCGTCTGTAACGGACACAGGTCATAAAGCAAAATCGTTTTTTGTTCAGATATCAGTTCATACAACGCGCCAAAAAAAAAAAAAAAAAAAAAAAAAAGTACGTCATCTGATTGGTAGAAAGGAATGTCGGCAGTTTTTCTGTCATTGTTGATGCCGTGGCGTCCTTCACTGTCGGTCTGTACAGCTGAATCATTTTGTGAAAGAGTTATCGGCCGTTGGACAGACACTGGTTTTGCCACCACCCGACCCCCATGTCTTCCCTCCCCCCCCCCCCCCCCCCCCCCCCCCCCCCCCCCCCCCATTACTGATTGTTTAAAGGTGGTAATGCAGTTTTTAATGTCTGTTAAATTAGAAAGCTCACGCACACAATTTAACAAACATTTTCTGCGTCCTTAACTGTCCCACTGGCTTCAGTGTCAAGAACGGTGCCCTAGAGCCCTTTCTTGTTTGGGACAGGCGGCTCACTACAGACTGTATCCAACAGTTGATGAATGTATTGAGCTGGTCACTAGATAGGACGAGCCCCTCCCTGTGCTAGCAATACATTCCCCCTTCCCCAACACCACACTGTGATCATTATTACCTCTGATATCGAATTCAAGCCAGTTGCTCTAACCGTGGTCTATGTATGTACGAGCGCGTGTACACACGGTTTGCATCACCGTTGCCTCTAGATTGAAAGTGAAACGCTTGACATGAGCCACAGTTAGGTGGTAAGAATAGGTCACAGTGACATTTACACACACCTGAAGTGTTCAGCATCAGATCTGTGTAGATATAAGAATATCACAGCTGAAACTGGAATAGCCTTGCAGTTTCCATCGGGAGAGTGTGTGTTTCGAATGCTTTGCTGACGCTAGTTCAAATATAACTGCTAATAAACTACATGGGTTATGTTTGATGTTTGTCTCTTAGTTGTGTTTGCGGGCAAGGGTTTTCTTTTCTTTCTTTCTTCTTTCTTTCTTTCTTTCTTTCTCCTTTTTGTGAGGGGTAGTGGAGAATAGGGGAGGGGGGGGGAGGGCTACAGGTGCGGGATAAGGTGGGGGATAAAGGTAGTAGTGGTGGTGTTTGTTTTATTGGAGAGGTAGAGTCTTTTTTTTCTTGTTTTTGTTTTCTTTGTTTGTTTGTATGTCGAGTGCAGTTCACAGATGTGGACGGTTGCTTGGCTGTGTACGTTTCGGCCAGCAACAGCTGATCGTGGAGAGCAGATAAACAAAAGCTGACGGCTTCCAGATCGATGCGCCGTCGGTAGAACCCCGAACCAGAGACGCTCTGGATAGAGTTCACCGATGTCTGTTCTGCCCTGTGTATGTGTGCAATGGTCTGTGTGGACCAACGACCAACCCCAGCTGTTATCAATGGTGCAGCTGTCGTCTGTGTGGACCAACGACCTTTCAACCCCAGCTGTACTACATTCCCATCAATTTACAGCCCCAGCCGAGCGCGAGGGACCATATCAGGGCTGGCTGTGATGCACACACAAGAGTCAGTTACTGAGTGAGGCTGAAAAATGATTGCTCGGGCAGCGTTGTCGATAAAGGATAGAAGTGCTGTTCGTGGGAACGGGGAATGTTCGGCAGGTTTTGTAAGAGTGGACTCGGACCACATTCACTGGCACAAAAACATATGGAAAAGTAAAAACTATTTTTGAGGATGGTCTGAAGACTTGAAATAGGAAAAAAAAAAAAAAAAAACCAAACAAACAAAGAAACAATCTGCATCTGTTCATCGAGATTTCCGTTACAAGCTGGACTTGAATTCTTCCTTGGAAATGGTTGGAAGGAAGGCAGAGGCAGTGCATTTATTCAAGATGATGATGACACTTTGAGAACTCACAGACATCGGCAATGAGAGATCGTTTGAGATTTAGTGCCATTCCTTCAGCCTTACAATCACTGACTTTTCCATTTTTGTTTCTTCGTTTGTTTCTCGTTGGTGGGTAAGCCTGTTGATTTGTTCCCTTTGTTTGTTTCTCGTTGGTGGGTAAGCCTGTTGATTTGTTCCCTTTGTTTCTCGTTGGTGGGTAAGCCTGTTGATTTGTTCCCTTTGTTTCTCGTTGGTGGGTAAGCCTGTTGATTTGTTCCCTTTGTTTCTCGTTGGTGGGTAAGCCTGTTGATTTGTTCCCTTTGTTTCTCGTCGTGGTGGGTAAGCCTGTGATTTGTTCCCTTTGTTTCTCGTTGGTGGGTAAGCCTGTTGATTTGTTCCCTTGTTTGTTTCTCGTTGGTGGGTAAGCCTGTTGATTTGTTCCCTTTGTTTCTCGTTGGTGGGTAAGCCTGTTGATTTGTTCCCTTTGTTTGTTTCTCGTTGGTGGGTAAGCCTGTTGATTTGTTCCCTTTGTTTCTCGTTGGTGGGTAAGCCTGTTGATTTGTTCCCTTTGTTTGTTTCTCGTTGGTGGGTAAGCCTGTTGATTTGTTCCTTTGTTTCTCGTTGGTGGGTAAGCCTGTTGATTTGTTCCCTTTGTTTCTCGTTGGTGGGTAAGCCTGTTGATTTGTTCCCTTTGTTTGTTTCTCGTTGGTGGGTAAGCCTGTGATTTTGTTCCCTTTGTTTCTCGTTGGTGGGTAAGCCTGTTGATTTGTTCCCTTTGTTTCTCGTTGGTGGGTAAAGCCTGTTGATTTGTTCCCTTTGTTTCTCGTTGGTGGGGTAAGCCTGTTGATTTGTTCCCTTTGTTTCTCGTTGGTGGGTAAGCCTGTTGATTTGTTCCCTTTGTTTGTTTCTCGTTGGTGGGTAAGCCTGTTGATTTGTTCCCTTTGTTTGTTTCTCGTTGGTGGGTAAGCCTGTTGATTTGTTCCCTTTGTTTCTCGTTGGTGGGTAAGCCTGTTGATTTGTTCCCTTTGTTTGTTTCTCGTTGGGTGGGTAAGCCTGTTGATTTGTTCCCTTTTGTTTCTCGTTGGTGGGTAAGCCTGTTGATTTGTTCCCTTTGTTTCTCGTTGGTGGGTAAGCCTGTTGATTTGTTCCCTGTGTTTCTCGTTGGTGGGTAAGCCTGTTGATTTGTTCCCTTTGTTTCTCGTTGGTGGGTAAGCCTGTTGATTGTTCCCTTTGTTTGTTTCTCGTTGGTGGGTAAGCCTGTTGATTTGTTCCCTTTGTTTCTCGTTGGTGGGTAAGCCTGTTGATTTGTTCCCTTTGTTTCGTTGGTGGGTAAGCCTGTTGATTTGTTCCCTTTGTTTCTCGTTGGTGGGTAAGCCTGTTGATTTGTTCCCTTGGTTTGTTTCTCGTTGGTGGGTAAGCCTGTTGATTTGTTCCCTTGTTTCTCGTCCTGTTGTTTTTTTCTCGTTGGTGGGTAAGCCTGTTGATTTGTTCCCTTTGTTTCTCGTTGGTGGGTAAGCCTGTTGATTTGTTCCCTTGTTTTGTTTCTCGTTGGTGGGTAAGCCTGTTGATTTGTTCCCTTTGTTTCTCGTTGGTGGGTAAGCCTGTTGATTTGTTCCCTTTGTTTCTCGTTGGTGGGTAAGCCTGTTGATTTGTTCCCTTTGTTTCTCGTTGGTGGGTAAGCCTGTTGATTTGTTCCCTTTGTTTGTTTCTCGTTGGTGGGTAAGCCTGTGATTTGTTCCCTTGTGTTGTTTCTCCCTCCTTGTTTATACGTTCACTGGCTGGCTCTCTCGCTCACTGACCAACTTCTTCCTTTGATCTCTTCCATGGCGCGCGAATCAGTTTTGCCAATCCGAACCTGGACGTTATGGAGATTCTGGCTCCTCTAACTGACTGCTGTCGGTGAGTCTCTGTCTCTGTCTCTCCCCCCTCCTCTCTCTCCCTCTCTCTGTCTCTGTCTCTCTCTCTCAGTGAGAGAGAGAGAGAGAGTGTGTGTGTGTGTGTGGGGGGGGGGGGGGGGGGGCGTGCGTGCGTGCGTGTGCGGTGTACGTGTGGTCGTTTGTACAAATGCGTTTTGGTGCTCACTATCATCATCATTACCATCATCATCATAATCATCATTATTATCATATTGTCATATGATAATAATGACATCATTATTATTGTCATTATTTTTGTTGTTGTTATTATTATTATTATTATTGTTATTATTATTATCATCATCATTACCATTATTATCAGTAGTAGTAGTAGTAGTATCATTATCATTATTGTTTCTATTATTATCGTTATCATTGTAATTGTTTCTATTATTATTAGTCTTATTGTTATTATTAGTTGTACTATTGCTATTGTAAATGTTACTTTAATCATAATTATCATATTGTTATTCTTCTTATTGTTGTTGTTGTTGTTGTTGATGTTGTTGTTGTTGTTCTTCTTCTTCTACTTCTTCTTCTTCTTCTTCTTCTTCTTCTTCTTCTTCTCGTTGTGATTGTTATTCTCTGCCTTACTGTTCTGGGAGAAGAAGGAAGCGCAATGCTTGGAGTTTTCGATGTAGCACTGATGTCATGGATCGATCCGGACCCTCCCCTCCCCTCCCCCACCCCCTCCCGCAATGTATCTCACCCACAGGGCGAAGGGAGATCACCTACCCACGCTATGTTTGCCATACACAGGGTAAGGGAGATCACCTATTCACGCTATGTTTGTCATACACAGGGTAAGGGAGATCACCCTACCCACGCTATGTTTGTCAAACACAGGGTAAGGGAGATCTCCTACCCACGCTACGTTTCTCGCTCACAGAGTAATGGAGATCACCTACCCACGTTATGTTTGTCATACAAGGGGTAAGGGAGATCACCTACCCACGCTATGTTTGTCATACACAGGATACGGGAGATGACCCAACCCACGCTATGTTTTGTCATACTCAGGGTAAGGGAGATCACCTACCCACTCTATGTTTGTCATGCACGGGATAAGGGAGACTACCCTACCCACGCTATGCTTGTCATACACAGGATAAGGGAGATCACCTACCCACGCTATGATTGTCATACACAGGGGTAAGGGAGATCACCTACCCACGCTATGATTGTCATACACAGGGTAAGGGAGATCACCTACCCACGCTATGTTTGACATACAGAGGGTAAGGGAGACCACCTACCCACGCTATGTTTGTCATGCACAGCGTAAGGGAGATCACCTGCCCGTTTTATGTTTGTCATACACAGGGTAAGGGAGATCACCTTCCCACGCTATGTTTGTCATACAAAGGGTAAGGGAGATCACCTACCCACTCTATGTTTGTCATGCACGGGATAAGGGAGACTATCCTACCCACGCTATGTTTGTCATACACAGGATAAGGGAGATCACCTACCCACAATATGTTTGTCATACACAGGGTAAGGGAGATCACCTACCCACGCTATGTTTGTCATACAGAGGGTAAGGGCGACCACCTACCCACGCTATGTTTGTCATACACAGGATAAGGGAGATCACCTACCCACGTTATATTTGTCATACAGAGGGTAAGGGAGATCGCCTACCCACGCTATGTTTGTCATACACAGGGTAAGGGAGATCGCCTGCCCGCGCTATATTTGTCATACTCAGGATAAGAGAGATCACCTACCCACGCTATGTTTGTCATACACAGGGAAGGGAGATCACCTACCCACGCTATGTTTGTCATGCACAGGGTAAGGGAGATCACCTGCCCATTTTATGTTTATCATACACAGGGTAAAGGGAGATCACCTACCCACGCTATGTTTGTCATACAGAGGGTAAGGGAGACCAGCTACCACAAATATGTTTGTCATACACAGGGTAAGGGAGATCACCTACCAACGCTATGTTTGCCATACACAGGATAAGGGAGATCACCTACCCACGTTATGTTTGTCATACAGAGGGTAAGGAAGATCTCCTAACCACGCTATGTTTGTCATACACAGGGTAAGGGAGATCACCTATCCACGCTATGTTTGTCATACACAGGATAAGGGAGATCACGTACCCACGCTATGCTTGTCATACACAGGATAAGGGAGATCACCTACCCACGTTATGTTTGTCATACACAGGGTAAGGGAGATCACCTACCGACGCTATGTTTGTTATACACAGGATAAGGAAGACCACCCTACCCACGTTATGTTTGTCATACACAGGATAAGGGAGATCACCTACCCACGCTATGTTTGTCATACACAGGATAAGGGAGACCACCCTACCAACGCTATGTTTGTCATACACTGGATAAGGGAGACCACCTACCCACGTTATGTTTGTCATACACGCGGTAAGGGAGATCACCTCACCCACGCTATGTTTGTCATACACAGGGTAAGGGAGATCACCTACCCACGTTTTGTTTGTCATGCACAGGGTAAGGGAGATCACCTACCCATGCTATGTTTTTGTCATACACAGGGTAAGGGAGATCACCTACCCACGTTTTGTTTGTCATACACAGGGTAAGGGAGATCACCTACCCACGCTATGTTTGTCATACACAGGGTAAGGGAGACCACCTACCCACGCTATGTTTGTCATACACAGGGTAAGGGAGATCACCTACCAACGCTATGTTTGTCATACACAGGGTAAGGGCGACCACCTACCCACGCTATGTTTGTCATACACAGGGTAAGGGAGTTCACCTACCAACGCTATGTTTGTCATACACAGGGTAAGGGCGACCACCTACCCACGCTATGTTTGTCATACACAGGATAAGGGAGATCACCTACCCACGCTATGTTTGTCATACACAGGGTAAGGGAGACCACCTACCCACGCCATGTTTGTCATACACAGGGTAAGGGAGATCACCTACCAACGCTATGTTTGTCATACACAGGGTAAGGGCGACCACCTACCCACGCTATGTTTGTCATACACAGGGTAACGGAGATCACCTACCCACGCTATGTTTGTCATACACAAGGTAAGGGAGATCACCTTCCCCACGCTATGTTTCTCACCCACAGGATAAGGGAGATCACCTACCCACGCTATGTTTGTCATGCACAGGGTAAGGGAGATCACCTACCCACGCTATGTTTGTCATACACAGGGTAAGGGAGATCGCCTACCCACGCTATGTTTGTCATGCACACAGGGTTAGGGAGAGCACCTACCGACGCTTGCAGCTCTTTCGGAACGGAACCCTGAGTCACGTGCTGAATGACGTCACACGTGACGACCCCATCTACCCGCTTCTCTCCCCAGCGCACCAGCAAGCCCTCGACCGGCGGCTGCACCAAGTGCTGGCTCATATCGAACTGTGTGTGTGTAAATTTGGGAAGGCGAACGTGCTCCTCAGCATATGACTGGTATTACATGGACATGACACAGTCCCCTTTCCCCTTCCGTCTCTGATTTCCTCCCGAGATATTATCATTATTATTATTATATACTATCACCATTATTATCATGATTTCTATTATTATCAGTATTATTATTATTATCATTATTATTATCATTATTATCAGTATCATGTAATTATTATCATATTATTATTCTTATTATGAATAATCATTATGGCGCCTATCCTTGGCTAGAGACCGAGCTCTAAGCGCTTTACAATCCACGCTCGTTTACACAACGGGCTGTCTACCTGTGTGGTAGTGCCGGCTGAAGAGCTGCCAGCTGGCGCTTCATTCAGCCGTTTCCCGTGTCATCTAGTCAATATCGTTCACTCAATTTATTTTTTACTTTTTTCATTCTTTCCATTTCTCAAGTTGGATGCATGCTATGTGTAACGTGTCATCCATACCAACAGCCCAAACGGCCTTCTCTTCCGAAGTTGGTGAAGGAATTTTACGTGCGTGCAAGATGCTATGTGTGCGTTCACACACGGAACCTCGGTTTATAGTCTCATTCGATGGACTGTATGGGAAATGGAGTCAGAACACAATATTAACTCCGCGGGAAACAAAATCACCCTGTGCTGAAACGGCCCGGCCGAGATTCGAACCCACAACCCCAGTATAACCAAGATTACGAGTCCGGTGCTCTACCAACTGAGTTTGTACAGAGCGTACAAATAAAAGATGAGGAAAATTGTATTAAATCTGCCAGATTCCCCTCCCTCCCCACCCCTTTTGTTTGTTTGTGAATAATTGCATTAATGACAAGGTACAACATTGAATATTGTAGCGCAGAACAGTAATCTGTTAAGTGTTCAACAAACATGAATCTATTTGCAATGTGAGGCGACTGCAAGCGGAAATCTAAGCAAATTTTTAAAATTATTCACAAAGGTCCGCCGAAAACCGTAGACAAAGAATCACAAGACAAAACACGACGCGTTTCAACCTCTTAGGTCTTCTTCAGGCAAGATACACATGGAACTGTTATACACCAATGGATTTCTATTGAAATGAATGTCCGGACATTTTCATTGCATCTACTTTTATTTTAATGCTGGTGTGTGTGTGTGTGTGTGGGGGGGGGGGGGGGGGGGGTGAGCGTGCGCACGTGTGTGTGTGTGTGTGTGTGTGTGTGTGTGTGTGTGTGTGTGTGTGTGTGTGTGTGTGCTGGGGGTGGGATAATGTATTTTTTGTTCGGGTTTGATGGGGTTTTTTTTTATTCTTGCAGGAATGTCATACCAATGTTTGTTACTTTTAGCTACTCATTTCTACTTGCAGTTGCGTGTGCTGAAAACTGGCAAAAAGGAGTAAAAGTCTGTATACCAAAGGCGACATGCAATACTTCCTTCGGGTCATGAAATGAGCATCATTGTCCACTCTTCGTCTTCACGCCTATGCCAGACTTGCTCCCAGATTCAGGCAGACAGAACAGGATACACCACACCAGACTCGGGCAGACAGAACAGGATTACACCACACCAGACTCGGGCAGACAGAACAGGATTACACCACACCAGACTGGGGCAGACAGAACAGGATTACACCACACCAGACAGACAGAACAGGACGACAGCACACCAGACGCGGGCAGACAGAACAGGATTTCACCACACCAGACTGGGGCAGACAGAACAGGATTATACCACACCAGACTGGGGCAGACAGAACAGGATTACACCACACCATACTGGGGTAGACAGAACAGGATTATACCACACCAGACTGGGGCAGACAGAACAGGATTATACCACACCAGACTGGGGTAGACAGGACAGGATTAAACCACACCAGACTGGGGCAGACAGAACAGGATTACACCACACACCAGACTGGGAGAGACAGAACAGGATTATACCACACCAGACTGGGGTAGACAGGACAGGATTAAACCACACCAGACTCGGGCAAACAGGACAGGATGACACCACACCAGACTGGGGTAGACAGGACAGGATGACACCACACACGAGACTGGGGCAGACAGGACAGGATGACACCACACCAGACTGGGGCAGACAGGACAGGATGATGACCCACACCAGACTCGGCCTACAGCACGGCTGACTTTGTTCAGCACTAATTTCAAGTGAGGTGCCTGCAAGCGGAGATTGAAACAAGTTCAGAATAAGAATTATTATCATCATCATTCCGCTGGACAAAAGGGACAATAAACAGCAATTTTGTCTTAAATTTTTTTTGTCCTTTCGTCCGTTGGATTAATGATATTTGATTTTTTTTTTCATTTTAGGATTTGTTCAGGACGTTTTTCTCTGGGTCTATGACAAGTTGAGTCTTCAGAACATAAGGCAAGTACCATATTCATATTTTTTTAATCTAATTAAACGAGTTTTAAGAAAGGTAGTTCCCCGAGTCATTTGAATGTCAGGCTTCATTAATGAAGTCCTTTTCCAAACGGTTCTTGCCTGGAGAAGCAGTGTTCAGCGCATGGAGCTGTCTGGATTCAGCCGGCACGATATTCCTTCCGCCGGAACCGATCCGTGTGATCCGCCACCTGTGTGCCCACACAAGCTTCAGGCCTCATTATAACCCCAGCTTATATATCACTTTGACGTTACATTTCGATCTGGATCATCAAGACTTAATTTGAGCCCATTGACCTCCTACCTTGATCTTGCTAGCCTTCACACACTTTAGCATTTGACCTTTAACCCCAGTTTGGGCGACTCAACCATCATGGGTTTTTTCAACATCAACTTCGGTCTGGGTCACCACGATACAGTTTGACCTCTGTTAGTCTTTCTACCGGAGACGCATACAAAAGTACCGTGATCTAAATATATGCTTCCGGATCTCAGTCGTCTTCAGGATCTTTATCTCATTCAGCATCTCAATCTTCTTGTCTCCTTCAGATCTCAGTCTTCTCCAGGATCTGTATCTCCTTTAGCATCTCAATCTTCTTGCCTGCTTCAGGATCTCAGTCTTCTCCAGGATCTTTATCTTCTTTAGCATCTCAATCTTCTTGCCTTCTTCAGGATCTCAGTCTTCTTCAGGATCTTTATCTTCTTCAGCATCTCAATCTTTTCGCCTTCTTCAGGATCTCAGTCTTCTTCAGGATCTTTATCTCCTTTAGCATCTCGATCTTTATCCCCTTCAGCATCTCAATCTTCTTGCCTTCTTCAGAATCTCAGTCGTCTCCAGGATCTCTATCTCCTTCAGCATCTCAATCTTTTTGTCTTCCTCAGGATCTCAGTTTTCTCCAAGGTCTTTACCTCCTACAGGATCTCAGTTTTCTCCAAGACCTTTGTATCCTTTAAGATCTCAGTTTTCTCCAAGATCTTTACGTCCTACAAGATCCCAGTCTTCTCCAAGATCCTTGTCTCTTTCAGGATCTAAGTTTGCTCCAAGATCTTTGTCTGCTTCAGGATCTCAGTCATATCCAAGATCTCTGGGTCTCAGTCTTCCAAAAACTCGTCTTGTTCCCCAGGATTTTTGTCGTCCATAAGGTCCATATCTCCCTTGTAGACCAGTTTTCCTCAGAATACTAGCCTTCCATATGATCACAAACGTCGTCAGGTTCTTCGCCTTCAACATGATCATCCTGGGCTTTTTTACCCTCGTATTCCTGTGCAGGTTAGGGTGTGTGTAACTCACAGTTAAAGTGCCTTCCACGTGATGTTTGTCTTCCTTTAAATCTCATTTACGTGAGCTTTTTGGCCAGATCCCGAACTTCTCTTTATAAGTATAGCCGTTATGCTTAAAATGTTTTTTAATGTGTTCCATATGGTCTGACAGTCATTTCATTTTTTTTTCATGTGCTTAATTTTTTTCAATGTTATCCTTGGTTTCTTTTCTCTTCTTCTCCTTCTTCTTCTTCTTCTTCTTCTTCGTCGTCGTCGTCGTCGTAGTCGTCGTCGTCGCCGCCGCCGCCGTCGTCGTCGTCGTCGTCGTCGTCGTCGTCCTTCTTCTTCTTCTCGTTCGTCGTCGTCGTCGTTTTCGCCTTTCTTCTTCTTGCTTTCTTTCTTCTTCTTCTTCTCTTCCCTTCGTCGTCGTCGTCGTCGTATCGTCGTCCGCCTCGTCGTCGTTCGTTTTTTCTCTGCTCTTCGCGTCGTCCGTCTTCTTTCTTCTTTTTTCTTTTCTTCTTCTTCTTCTTCTTCGTCGTCGTCGTCTTCTTCTTTCTCGTCTTTTTGTCTTCTTCTTCTTCTTCTTCTTTGCTCTTCTCTTCTTCTTCTTCTTCTTCTTCTTCTCTTCTTCTTCTTCTTCCGTCGTCGTCGTCGTCGTCTCTTCTTCTTCTTCTCTTCTTCTTCTTCTTCTTCGTCCCTGTCGTCGTCGTCGTCGTCGTCGTCGTCGGTCGTTCTCTTCGTCTTCTCTTTCTTCTTCTTCTTCTTCTTCTTCTTTCTTCTTCTCTTCTTTCTTCTCGTCTCTTCTTTTCTTCTTCTTCTTCTTCTTCTTCTTCTTCATCTTCTCTTCCGTCGTCGTCGGTCGTCGTCAGTCGTCTTAGTTCTTCTTCCTTCTTCTTCTTCTTCTTCTTCTTCTTCTTCATCATCGTCCGTCGTCGTCGTCGTCGTTCGTCTTCGTCGGTGACTTCAGTTCTTCTCTTCTTCTTCTTCTTCTTCTTCTTCTTCTTCTTCTTAATTCCTGAATGTCTCAGTCATTAGATGAGAATTACCGACTGTATCCCTGTTGCTCATTCCTCTCAACGGCTTCCATTTTCCGTCAGTGACGTTCAGTGACCTTCGGTGACCTTCAGTGACCTTCGGTGACCGTCAGTGACTAGAATTACGCTGACGACAGCATGACCCCAGTTGTCCCACGTCAGTCTGTCTTCCTCCTAGGTCACACATGACCTAGGTTGTTAACTGGACATACTCAAAGCAGTCCTATCACGTGTTACATCCAAAACGTTATTGTCCGGCAGGTCAATGGCTGCACAAATCAAAGCTGATGTCCTGTAGACTAATTGCTGTGGAGAGCGAATTCAGTCACCCCTAGTCAAATGACTCTAGACCGCAAAGTAACTGTCCTAAAGACTAGCTGCTGTAGAGGGTGACGTTAGTGACCCCTAGTCGAACGGCTGTAGAGAGCGCAGTTAATGTCCCATAGACTACTGGCTGTAGACAGCGCAGTTTATGTCCCATAGACTACTGGTTGTAGACAGCGCAGTAAATGTCCCCTAGACTACTGGCTGTAGACAGCGCAGTTAATGTCCCATAGACTACTGGCTGTAGACAGCGCAGTTAATGTCCCCTAGACTACTGGCTGTAGACAGCGCAGTTAATGTCCCATACACTACTGGCTGTAGACAGCGCAGTTAATGTCCCATAGACTACTGGCTGTAGACAGCGCAGTTAATGTCCCCTAGACTACTGGCTGTAGACAGCGCAGTTAATGTCCCCTAGACTACTGGCTGTAGACAGCACAGTTAATGTTCCATAGACTACTGGATGTAGACAGCACAGTTAATGTTCCATAGACAACTGGATGTAGAGAGGACAGGTTTTTTTTTCTTTTCTTTTCGTTGTGGGGTTCCAATAGGACCATATATAACCACCACAAAGATTATGTTCGTTAATTTTGGTTGAATTGATTCAGTCATCTATCATCTGTATGCCTTTAAAAAAATAATTAGTTAGCTATTATTAATACGCCTTAATTATCATTTGATTGATAGGCCTTGTTTCTTTTTCTTTCTTTCTTTCTTTTTTCTTTCTTTCTTCTTTATTTAGGTATGTATGCGTGTTTGTGTACATGTGTGTAATATGGATGTAGGTATGTCTTGTATATTTGCATTTTGTTTTTAAATTCTTGATTCATTCTTTCATTAATTTTATTTTCTTTCTTACATTTTATCAGTTTCATTATTTACAAAGCTTTGACAACCTCCCTGATGGCTGCAAAGACTACAGTTAATGTTCCATAACCTAATGGCTCTGTGTGTGTGTGTGTGTGTGTGTGTGTGTGTGTGTGTGTGTGTGTGTGTGTGTGTGTGTCTGTATGTGTGTGAGACAGAAAAACAGAGAGAGCGAGAGAGAGAGAGAGAGACAGAGACAGAGACAGAGAGGCAGATAGACAGACAGACAGAGAGACAGACAGAGACAGAGAGAGAGTGTGCATGCATGGTCCAAAAGTCGACTGTGCTTCAGATACCGACCATTAGTTTGTCATGATCATGAGTGTCAAGTGTAACCCAATGTTACAAAAGGGTGTGCTTTTCATATTGATGAGTGCCAAGTGTAACCCAATGTTACAAAACGGTGTGCTTGTCATATTGATCATGAGTGCCAAGTGTAACCCAATCTTACAAAAGAGTGTGCTTGTCATATTGATCACGAGTGTCTAGTGTAACCCAGTGTTACAAAAGGGTGTGCTTGATATATTTATCATGAGTGCTAAGTGTAACCCAACGTTACAAAAGGGTGTGTGCTTGCTATATTGATCATGAGTGCCAAGTGTAACCCAACGTTACAAAACGGTGTGCTTGTCATAGTGATCATGAGTGCCAAGTGTAACCCAACGTTACAAAGCGGTGTGCTTGTCATAGTGACCACAGAACGGACTATGGTACAGCAGAAAATGGCAAAGTATTGCTTCATAATTATCACAGCGGTTTATTTCATAACAGAGAGAGGGCACACACAACTGTACAAAGACATGCACTATACTTCTGTTTATCTCTTTTGAATGTAAAGTCTGCCACAGTAACTTTTAATCATGTCCTGCAGTAAAATGTTACAAATGTGCGTGGGTCGAAGCCAGTGAGTGTATCTTAGCTGCAGAAAATGACTATCAAGTTTGCCACAGTAACTTTTAATCATGTCCTGAGGTAAAATGTTACAAATGTGCATGGGTCGAAGCCAATGAGTGTGTCTTAGCTGCAGAAAATGCCTATCAAGTCTGCCACAGTAACTTTTAGTCATGTCCTGAGGTAAAATGTTACAAATGTGCGTGGGTCGAAGCCAATGAGTGTGTCTTAGCTGCAGAAAATGCCTATCCTTGATGGTGGCCATGAACCACGTGTACAGTTATTATCTTGGCGAGGGCCGAGAAGATGTCCATTTCATACTTCCTGGTTAGAAACAATGTCAATAAAGACCATACACCTTCGGTCAGTGTGTGTACGCACATACGTATGTTTGTGTGTACGTGTATGCACGTGTATATGTACGTATGTGTATGTCTATGTCTGTCTGTCTGTTTGTCTGTCTTTCTATCTGACTCTCTGTATGTATGTACGTATACATGTGTGTGTGTGTGTGTGTGTGTGTGTGTGTGTGTGTGTGTGTGTGTGTGTGTGTGTGCGTATATACATACAAAACAAAAAAGCACAAGACCAACAAACTGTCGTGGTTATAATTGAAATTTTCGGCTGTATTTACCTTCATCAGCAAATGACCTCCTCCCTGAGTGTACCTGAACATTTAAGGAGTACGATCTGTATATTCAACACTTAACAGGTTTGATCTATATACTGGAGCAGGCGTGATTTGTATACCTCAACACTTAACTAATATGATCTTTACACCGAATACTAAACAGTACGATCTTTATACCTAAACATTTCATAGGAATGATCTGTATATTGACCCTTGACAAGCATAATTTGTATACTGAGCACTTCACAGAAATGATCTGTACACTGAACAGTTAAGAGACATGATCTGTACACTGAACAGTTAAGAGGCATGATCTGTACACTGAACATTTAACAGACATCTGTACACTAAACACCTAACAGACGTGATCTGTATAGTGAACACTTAACAGACATGATCTGTATACTGAACACTTAACAGACATGATCTGTATACTGAACACTCAACAGACGTGATCTGTATACTGAACACTCAACAGACATGATCTGTACACTGAACACTCAACAGACGTGATCTGTACACTGAACACTAACAGATCTGTACACCACGCACGTGGCCAATCCATCGAAGGCACACACGGTGATTTCATATGGTTTATATTTCCATGGTTGGAGCCACCCATACAATTTACCAACCAACCAACCAGCCAAGCAACCAATTAACCAACAACCAAGTCAATCACCCATCCACCCAACCAACCAACCAACCACCTAGCAACCAATTAACCAACCAACAATCAACCACCCACCCACCCACCCAACCAACCAGCCAAGCAACCAATTAAACCAACCAACCAGTCAACCACCCATCCACCTGCTCAACCAACCAACCAACCAGCCAAGCAACCAACCAACCAACCACCAACCAACCAACCAACCAACCAACCAACCACCAACCAACCAGCCAACCAGCCAAGCAACCAATTAACCAATCAACCATCCACCAACCCACCCGCCCGCCCGCCCGCCCGCCCAACCAACCAACCAACCCACCAGCACATCAATAATTAAAGCGTATCATGTGATAACACCATCAAACAACGAAAAAAACGCATCAAACCATGCAAAATTATGATGCTTTTGTAGTTGTTGAGGCTCACTGGGCAGGTGTGTGTGTGTGTGTGGGGGGAGGGGGGGGGGGGGGGGGGCGGGGGGGGGGGGGGGGGGCGTGGCGCGCGCATGCGTGCGCGCGCATGCGTGCGTACGTGCGATTATGTGAGGAGATGAGAGTATAGTAAATCGTAAAATCGACAACCAAAATATAGCAAGAACGTAGACACAAAAGAGAACACTCAAGTTGTGTCATATCACTAGTATTCTGTAAGAGGACAGGTGTGTACCTGTATAACGAGTACAGCCACACCTGTCTGTGGTCTGCAGTACAACTGCGCGTTCGGTGGCCTGTCACCATACTAGCGGTGCTCAGCAGTCGCCCTCCCTAGAGTCATCCTGTGACTGGTCAGCCAGTAATTCCCTGGCCCGTACTTAAGGTTCAAGTCCAAAAATCTTCTGGCGGGGACAGTGAACTGTTTTCACATTCACCGTGCCTAGAGCATGGCATCACTGAAAAACAGAGCCCATCCCTCTCCTTTCGCCACTCTGCCTGTCCTGGACTGAGTCAGGTATCTTTACAGCTGGGGGGACAGGGGAGGGGGACCGGGAGGGGGGAAGGCTCGGACGGGGTTTTGAACCCAAGAACGTTCGACCCCACAAGTGGGTTCGTACTCATGACCGTCAACACCGAAGCGGAGCACTGTAACAATTATTCAACTACGGGTGTAAGCCCCCCCCCCCCCGCCTTCCCAGCCTCATCCCATACTCACCAATCCCACCCTTCTCCCCCGATATCTTCCTGTTGGTTGGACCGTGACTCAATGGTCCATACGAGTGGTCTCCACAAAGTCCTCCTCTTGTTGCTAAGGGCAGTGACCCACACGTACTGTTGCTATTTCACCGTTCCAACTGTTTCACAAGATTCTAAAGTCAAAGCACCGCAAGAGTCTGTGTCCAATGGAAACCTGATCTGAGCGAAGATCTATGAATAAGATCTCTCTCTCTCTCTCTCTCTCTCTCTATATATATATATATATGTATATATATATATATATATATATATATATATATATATATATATATGTGTGTGTGTGTGTGTGTGTGTGTGTGTGTGTGTGTGTGTACATATATACATCTTGGACATCTGTCATAATGCAATCCAACCCATAGCTCACGGATACCACAAACACAAAGTGCAGCTGCACTCTAATGGTCGTTGTCATTCACAAGTAACAGTTCGCCTGCACTGCCAGCGGCTAACCGTGTCACAAATCCGTAGCGTGACACAGCCAAACTGCGCTCGTGTTGCATAACTCAGTGGTGCTTTTGCCCTGTACAAGCCCTCCAGTTCTGTAGACGAATAGCTCAGATAGACCACAAACCAGCTGCGCAGCTTTTCTGTTACTGCTCACGTGATCCACAAACGTGTA
>JADBJO010017426.1:30000-32500 GCA_016801955.1 Conus betulinus | reverse complement strand
TGTACGCACGCATGGACGCACGCACGCACGCTCTCTCACACACACACACACACACACACACACACACACACACACACACACACACACACACACACACACACTGATATGCCAACCTCGTAAGTGTCTGTCTGTGCGTGTGTATATGCGCGTGCGCGCTTGCTTGTGTGTGCGTGTGTATGTGTGTGTGTGTGTGTGTGTGTGTGTGTGTGTGTGTGTGTGTGTATGTGTGTGTGTGTGTGTGTGTGTGTGTGTGTGTGTGTGTGTGTGTGTGTGCGTGCGTGCGTGCGTGTGTGCGTGTGTGTGTGTGTGTGTGTGCGCGCGCGCGCGCGCGCGCGCGCGCGTGTGTGTGTGTGTGTGTGCAAGTGTGAGTGTGTGTGTGTGTGTGTGTGTGTGTGTGTGTGTGTGTGTGTGTGTGTGTGTGTGTGTGTGTCCAGTCCCATGAGAAAACACTGCAAGGCACAGTTCAGAACACAAGAGAATGGTTAGTGGTCTAACGACCCTTCCCCCCACCCCTACCCCCCGGCCCTACCCTACCACCACCCCCGGTTCCCGCCCATCTCCCCCAAACATGATACTGAACAAGATGTCGTGCGTCGATGTCATCATTACCACCATTTATGACATGACCATAAACAAACCAGCATGCTCGAATGCCTCTGTCAACAGCTAAGCCTCTCATGCCTCAAGGCGTAATATCCTACCCACTCCCACCTACCATCCCATCCCATCCATCCACATCCAGAAAGCATTTTATGGTCATGCAGGTTTGGACCTGAGAGAATGGGGATTTTCCTTTCGCTTGCTTGGCTGGGTTATTCTCTGCACGTGCAGGTCTCTCGGCTCTGGGATTGTTCTGACGTGAATAAATTCATTGCAGTTTTTTGGTTTGTTTGTTTGTTTTGTTTGTTTTTTGTTTTCAGAAAATAACAAAGTGGCGGTTGGGTGAGGGAAATGACTTGAGTTCAAACAGATTGGGTTGTGGCTTTCCCTGTAGGTCTCTGTGCCTGTCAGTGTGCTCGTCTGTGAACGCAGTGAGCATCATATTCGGCAAAAAATAAAATGTTAAATGTTCACTGCGTACCACAGCTAGATTCTGTAACTTTGTTCATCTTGACACTAGAACATTTACATATGTCAAAACGCGCAGATGTAATGCATGTGTTTTCAGCATGTATTTGGCAGTCTAGTCACCTGTTTATCTTGCTCTAATTTCTGTCTGTGTTCGCTTCACTTCCACACCGACTTTTTTTTCCAGGTCAGTGTAAAGACAGCCGAGGTCATGAGTCTGGTGGACCCAGGGGTGCTTTCAGATACACATCTTGGAAGAAATACTGGACCTCCTTCTGTTTGAACTTCCTTAAAGGAGGTTATGTTTTCAAATGCATCCATTCATTAATTTGTAAATATGTTTGTCCGGTAGATTACGACAAACAAAACAAACAAACAACACAACACAACACAACTACTTTACCGTATTTGACGAAACTCTAGTCAAGATGTAGTGTAGTTCAAAAGTTTCCTGAAGGATTTGCTTAGCAAGGCCACTGGATGCTGTGACATGACTAAACCAACATAGTTTCCTGTTATTGACTGATGTCTGTAGATCTTCATCTGGTTTTAAATTATGTACTGCTTGATGGTTTGATGCGCTTGTTGATTGGTGATATAATCATTGTATTTGACGTTTAGTATCTTGTGGTGACATAGCATTTCCATGGCTTGGATTCTTCTGTCCAGATCTGCTGT
Organism: Conus betulinus; assembly: GCA_016801955.1. NCBI lineage: Eukaryota > Metazoa > Mollusca > Gastropoda > Neogastropoda > Conidae > Conus > Conus betulinus. The sequence continues at coordinate 30,754 of JADBJO010017426.1, read as the reverse complement.
GTGAAAGTCCATGTCTCACATTCATTCATTCATGCCCATTCTGGGCTGTTCTGGCATTTCCAGTCCAGTTGGTCCCTTGTTGCTTCAGCTCTGCCTCGGTGTCTCGCCTCCAGCTGTTGCGAGGTCGGCCTCTCTTCCTCTTTTCCCTGCGGGTTCCAGGTCAGGGCTTGGCGTGTGGTGCTGGACGCTGGCTTCCTGAGGGTGTGTCCGATCCAGCCCCACTTCCTTCGCAGTATCTGCTTGGCCACTGGTTCCTGTCCCGCACGCTCCCACAGATCTTCGTTTCGGATCTTGTCCTGCCATCGGATTTTGTAGATGCGCCTCAGACAGGTGTTGAAGAATGTCTGAATCTTTTGTTGCATCGTCTGTGTTGTCCGCCATGTCTCGCATCCGTAGAGCAGAACTGACTTCACATTTGAGTTGAAGATGCGGAGTTTGGTTCTTATGCTGATTCCTCCAGATCCCAGATGTTCTTGCATGACGAAAGCTGCTCTTGCCTTGCCGATTCTGGCTGTGATGTCTCGGTCCGTGCCTCCCTGTTGGTCAACCACGCTTCCCAGGTAGACGAAAGACTCCACATCCTTGAGGGGCTCTCCAACGACTGTGACTGATCTGCTGGCAGTGGTCTTGATTTTCATCAGCTCGGTCTTCTTCCAGTTAATCTTGAGCCCTCCATACTCCAATTTCGGGGAAAATGTAAGTTTCAGTTTGGACTATAATTGTGGTTGTCTTGTGGGTGTGTGTCAATATGCAT
>JADBJO010017426.1:12500-25000 GCA_016801955.1 Conus betulinus | reverse complement strand
CAACACAAAATAAAATATTACAGAAAGAATTATTACTATCACAAATAAAGAGTAACGCCATAAGAATAGCATACAATTCTGCCGTAAAAATAGAAAATCCTTTTCCAGGCTGTATGCTTTTTGAACTTTTAAAGCCGGAATAACAAAACCTGAACCTGCACTTAACTGGCAAACAGAACCATCCGTAAAAATTTGTAAATAATCTGAATATTTGTTTTCTAAGTTTTCTCTCACTTTAGAAGTTAAAATGTTAATGTTATCATTTTTCCGGACATCAGTGTAATCTACATCAAAGATAGCTTGTCTATGTTCCCATGGAGGCATCGGGGGAACAACAGGAGCAGGTGAGAGAGAAGTGACATCAATATTGCATTTTTCAAAAGAATCTTTCGTGTAATTTCGAACGGGACAAAGATAAACTAGCTGTTGAGCTCTTTTGGGATATTCAACATTTGAATCCATCAACACTTCGTTTTCGACTGAATTTGGTACTGAAAGACTTCTTGCGACATATTTTGGCCACAGCTAATCTACGTTGATCTGACAGTGATAATATTAAATTCTTTGTACACCTTCAATGTGTTTGTGTGCACTGGGACACCAAGCGCTAATTTGATAGCTTTGCTGTCTATACTTTGCAATTTTTTCAGTAGACTTTGAGGAGCTGAAAAATAAACTTCTTGTCCGTACACTAGTTTTGATCTTATTAGGGAAACAGCTAGGTGCAGGAGGGTTTTTGTATCTTGAGCCCACGGCTGAATACAAATAATTTTCAGTAAGTTTAAACGTTTCCTTGTTTTAGCTATCAAGCTTTCAATGTAAAAACGCCAGTTCAGTTTAGGGGTTAAGTTCACACCCAGAAATTTTATGTTTTGTGAGTACTGCAATTCAGAATCATTCAATTTGAAGCTTGGCAAATACATCGGGTTGTCTCCATTATTGAAAAACATTAACTGTGTTTTTTCACCTGAGAGAATAAGTCCGTTATTTTCCATAAATTTGTTTAATTTATCTATCTCTAACTGATATATCTTCTGTACATGATTCGTAATCCTCTTGCCTGTATTCTTTCGGATATTTGTATTTATCCACATAGCAATGTCATCAGCATATTGTACTAAACTCACACTTTTTGATAATATCTTTGGAAGATCATAAATAAGAATGTTAAACAACATGGGGGCTATAATAGAGCCCTGTGGAATTCCGATATCAATGCTCTGAAAAGACGAGTAAACTTTCCCTATTCTTGTACATATGGATCTCTGCGATAAAAAAAAACTTTTAAAGTATTGAAACATCGTTCCATTAATTCCTATTTCTTTCAATTTGTAAAGTAGTCTAGCGTGCCAGATACTATCATACGCTTTTCTGATATCAAAAAAGGTAGCAAGTGTACTTTTCCGTCTGGCAAACTGCTTTTTAATTTGACTTGTAAGTTTCACTAAATGATCTATTGTACATCGACCTTTGCGAAATCCCGCTTGATTCACTGGGATTATACTTTCTTTTTCACAAAAATATGAAAGACGTTTTTGGATAATCTTTTCTAACAACTTTCCAACGTGAGAGGTTAGTGCTATTGGCCTGTAGCTACCAATGTCTGACCTGGGCTTACCTTGTTTTGGAACTGGGGACTACAACAGATCTCTTCCAGATACTAGGGAGAGTTCCATTAAACCAACATTTTTGGTAAAATGAATGCAGTAATCGTTTCCCAATGTGAAAGGCAAGTGGTATAACAGTTGATAGGATATACCATCTAGGCCAACAGCACTTGAATTTGAAGAAAAAGATTCTAACGTCTCACAAAATTCTTCATATGTAATAGGAGCGTTTAAATAATGGAAATGATTTGGTGGTGGATCCTGATAGATAGTTCGTTTTTCTTCCTCCTCTCTAAAACACCTGATAGATGGACTGAGACTAGACAGCAAGTTATTTTCTGAAAATATTTTGACGAATGCCTCAGCTTTCTCCTGTGAGGATGGAAGAGCATTATTATCTAACTTAATTGGGTACTGTTGCAAGCAATAACCATTTTTCAGTTTTTTAACCATTTTCCAAACCTTATGGATATCTTTTGATTCCGATATTTTGGATCTACAAAATTCTGAGAAATGTATTCTTTCGCTCGGGCAACGACCCTGTTACTGTTATTTTTGGCATGTTTCATCGCTAGGAAATTTTCATCTGTTCTTACTTTCAGCAGGCTTTATAGGCTTCTTTTTTAAAGAGCTACAGCTATTGCACAATCTAAATTCACCATGAATTACCAACATATTTCCACTGTTGGGCATCTTTACAAATAGGAATAGATTTTCCGGCAGCCTGTAAGAGATGTCGACAAAACTCTGTATAATATGCATCTATACCTTCATTTTCAATGCTATGGAAATGTGTGTTGGACAAGATCGATTCATAAAGAGACCAATTTGCATTTTTATATGAAAACTTTGGGATACTATCTTCATTTCCATCTTCTTCATGTTCAATATGCTCCTTTAACTGTATTATAATTGGGAAATGATCGCTGCCCAAAGTATCATCCTCTGTTGACCATACCGAGTTTACTGCCAACTCCGGAGAAATTAAAGATAAATCAATAGAAGTAGGTTTATGAGTGGAAATGTCTGGCAGTCTGGTAATACTACCATCGTTTAATAAAACCAATTTGGAGTCAACAATATTTTCAAACTAAACGGTTGCAAGTTGTAGTGGTGCAACCATATTCCCAAAATGGAGCATGCGCATTGAAATCTCCCAGTATTACCCATTTGTTGTTTGACAGAGGAAGTTTTTTATCCAGTCTGTATTATCTGCCTTTGGGCCACTGGGATAGTAAGCAGAAATGATTTTAAATTTGTCTGCTTGTTCATTTACAGTAACCCCAGTTGCGAAAACTCCAGCATTAGTAGGAATAGGAGGGTTCAGAGGACAATAATTTAGATCTCTTCTCACATAAATGGCGGTTTGAATCTTTTTACCATCATTCCTATAGTTATACAAAGGTGGATAATAAAAATTGCGCATTTTCGGTAGCTTATGAACATCTACATTCAGTGATTGTAATGCTAGCACTGAATAATTATGTTGATATATATGATTTTCAAAGTGTAAAGAGATTTGTTGATATTGACCGACAGTTCCATTGAAATAGTAATAAATTATCATTGGAAGTTTTCATAAGGCATAGTTAACAGAGATCAAATAGCAAGGTGAAGTTGACAAGTCACCAAGGGACGAATTGCCAGCTGTAAAGAGTCCCATGTGTCCCCTGCACGAGGATGGAAAAGCCACGGACCGGGAGCTCCGACACGACCAGCAGGAGGTGGGGGGAATGGCTCGTGGTCCCAGGCGCCTCTCCCGCGTGTCTGATTCTGGCGATGTCTCCGGCGCTGTTTCTGCCAAAAGAGACGATGGACATGCCGCCCCAGATTTCCGGCGAGGATGCTGGTACCTCTGTCAGACGGGTGGATGGCATCCCTCATGAGCCGGTTGTTGAGAGGGGATCAAGGTTCTCATGAGAGAGAAGAGATGTCTGATGACGAGGAAATTCGGAAAACAGCAAAGCGTTGAATAGTTGTCGTCTCCCCTCCAGAATCTGATCTTTGACTGGCGTTGCTTTGCTTACCACGACCTTTGTTTTCGGGAGATTGCTGTTTGATTTTGTTGACAACACTAATCATCTTTTTTGCTGTAACTCCAGGGTCAGTACTTTTCAAATCATTTATCCAGTATGCAATATCACACAATCAACCGGAACTTCTGAACCAATGTTTTCAAGTTCTTTTTCACAGTCTGAGATCTTGAAAGCTCTTTTGGAGACAATTTTAAGTCCGTAGGCCTCTCCCAGGCGCCTAGCGTTGACTCTTGACATAACAGAGTCGTGCAAAAAAAGAACATTGGGAAGAGAGTCAAAATGTACCTTTTTGGCGTCATCGGACTTGATGCCAATAGATTTGACGTCAGCTAACTGTTCCTTTTTGTTTGCTCCAGATGGTTTTTTCTTTTGCTGTTTGTGTCACTGACTGTGACGGGAGTTTTGTTGAAATTGGTAGTTTTTTTGTGAGCCGGAGACTTCACCTTGTCAGCATATGTTGGTATGTTGCTGCGTTGTGTTGAGTTGGAAGATGTTGTTGTTGAACTATTTGTTTGTATTCCAACACTTACAGTTTCAGCTTGTTTGTAGTTCCATTTTTTGTTGTTATCTTTCGTCAGCTCCTCTACTTTCTTTTCTAGGCTGAAATTCTGTCGCAGAGCATTTTAATTGTACACGTCAGAATTTCCAAGGAACTTTCAGACCGACTAGTATTTTTATAAGGATTTTCACCAGCCGTTGCAGGGTCTGATGTACTGTGGCTGCTCGTTTGGCTAGATGTGTGTGTGTGTGTGTTTTGTGCACGCGCGCGCGCGCGCGCGCGCGCGCGCGCGCGCGCGTGTGTGTGTGTGTGTGTGTGTGTGTGCGGTGTGTGTGTGTGTGTGTGTGTGTGTGTGTGTGTGCGTGCATGCGTGCGTACGTGCGTACTTGCGTGCGTGCGTGCGTGTGTGTTTGCACTTACGGTCTGGTCTGCACTGTCTATTCTGCGGGTGACAATAACGACCTTGATAACGATGATTGACACATTAAACTTCGATGAGTTCGTCCTTGAGTTACACTCCATCTTTCCCCTCACGTCACTGGGAAACATTGAGTGCAGCTCAGGGACGAACTCACTGAAGTTTAACGTGGATCGGCACCAAAGGAGAGATCCAGACGTGTTTGTTTGTTGTTTTTGTTTGTTTTTGTTTTTGTTTTCTTTCCTGTTTTCTTCTGTACTGCAGCACAGGGCTTCTTTTCGTTTTCGTATCTTTTTAAGAAACAATGGACGTTAGGCGATCTTCATTTGGCCCTGTGTGCTGTCTGATGATCTGACCCATCTGTTGACTGATGATAGAATCATTGTGTCTGATGTTTAGTATTTTGCGGTAACATATCATTACTATGGCTCACGTTCTTCATTCCAGATCCACTGTGAGGGTTCCTGTCTTACATGTGTACAGGAAGATGAAACGTACCAGTCCACACATGAGCCGAATCTTAGGTTTGTGTGGAAACATTCTTGTCCTTTCACACAGGTTTAAAGGTGGACAGTACTGTGGTTGTCTTAATAAAAGGAAGAAAAAGAGATGTTTTTTTTTTCTCATCTGTATGAATTTTGTCTTCAGTGATAGTTCTTGATCAGTGTATTCCACATCAAAATAAAGAAGACAGAAACACACAAACCCAGCAAACAACACAACCACTCATCCCGAACAAGCAGCTGAATATCAAAGTTCCTGTACTGGAGAAATGCTTGACTTTGCCATTTCATAAATAAACATTCCAGATACTTTATATGCAAAAAAAATGAAACTTCACAAAATAATGCTCGTCACCCTCCATCCCTCTTCAAAAAACGTCACTGCTGTTTCAAGGTTCTATTTCTTTCTTTTCGCTCCTTCTTCCTACTTTTGATTCTTTGTTTTCTTATTCTCACTTTCCCATCTTTTTTATATTCCAATTCGACTATACAGCCACATGCATGTCACTTCTGACCACACACGGTCAGCATGGCTTTCAAGCTGTCTGTCCCGTCCAGCACGCAACGGCAAACATGGTGATTTGCACACAGAGGATCTGGCATGTTAGGGAAGGGAGGAGGGGGAGAAGTCAGTGAAAGGTGGTAATGCCTAGCGTGCCTGAGCAGCCGGTGAAATAAGGCTTGTGCTTTCCCTTGTCCCTGGATGTCACTGGGTGTTGTTTGATCCATGTTGCCTAGAGTTATGTGTGTGTGTGTGTGTGTGTGTGTGTGTGTGTGTGTGTGTGTGTGAGAGAGAGAGAGAGAGAGAGAGAGAGAGAGAGAGAGATAATGTGTGTGTGTGTGTATGTGAGTGTGTGTGCGTGTGTGTGTGTGTGTGTGTGCGAGCGTGCGTGCGTGCGTGCGTGCGTGCGTGCGTGCGTGTGTGTGTGTGTGTGTGTGTGTGTGTGTGTGTGTGTGTGTATGTGTGTGTGTGTGTGTGTGTGTGTGCGTGCGTGCGTGCGTGCGTGCGTGCGTGCATGCGTGCGTGCGTGCGTGCGTGTGAGTGTGTTTGTGTGTGTGTGTGTGTGTGTGTGTGTGTGTGTGTGTGTGCGTGCGTGCGTGTGTGTGTGTGTGTGTGTGTGTGTGTGTGTGTGTGTGTGTGTGTTTTCAAGCTGTTTCCCTTTGCACCTAATCCCCTTGATTTTTCACTAAGTGCCTATATCTTTCTGAAATGTTAAACATTTAGGCTCTGTCAAGGCCTCTCCATTCTTCCGCTGATGTTACGAAACACCCTGTCATAAACCCAAAGTTCAGTGCTGACAGGCATGGAGAAAGCCCTTTAAAGTATTTCTGCTCTGCAAACCTGGAATTTATTGGCTCTCTTATTCCACCACAGTCTGTTATTCTCAACTTTCAAAACTAATTCAAAAACTTTTGTCTTCAAGCAGTTTTTTTTTTTTTTTTTGCTTTTCCCCGATGCTTTGTTATGAACGTGCCTGTTTGTGGTGGTGGTGCGGTGTGTGTGTGTGTGTGTGTGTGTGTGTGTGTGTGTGTGTGTGTGTGTGTGTGTGTGCGTGCATGCGTGTGCGGTCGTGCGCGCGTGCTTGCGGTCGTGCTTGCGTGCGTGCCTCTCTCTCTCTCTCTCTCTCTCTCTCTCTCTCTCTCTCTCTCTCTCTCTCTGTGGGCGTGCGCGCGCTTGTACGCTTGTGTGTGCTTGCGCGCGCTTGTACGGGAGTGTGTGCTTGACGAAAGAGAGAGAGAGAGAGAGAGAGAGAGAGAGAGAGAGAGAGAGAGAGAGAGAGAGAGAGAGAGAGAGTAAACACAGGAACCTGTACACATTTATGCTTCATGTTATTTTATCAAGGCGCTTTGAGATTTTGCCAGGCGCTATGAATATGTCCTGTATTATTCTTGCTATAATTGCTTTTGTCGTTGTTGCTATTACTATTCTTATCAAAATTTATTATTATCACTGTTATTAACATTTTTTTGATGATGATGATGATGATGATGATGATGATGATGATTGCTATAAGATTGAAAATTCTTTATCGCCTGAAGAAAGCCAAACACAGTATTGGTTTAAAACTGCAAATTATTTTGCTTTATGTCACACGAAGTAGCGAGAGCCTTTCTTCAGAGATGATGTGGTGACAAGCAGTTAAAGAGAATGGCTGTCACATCAACTGGCGCTAAGAAACGCGGAGATTTCCACACCAGGCTGACTTCGAAAGACTTGAAACAAACAAACAAACAAACAAGGAACAGAACGCAACAACACTCAATCTGTCCAACATGATCAAAAAAAAAAACCAACAAAACGCAACACTCAATCTCTCCATCTCTCCAACATGATTAAGAAACAAACGAACGAACAGAATGCAACACTCAATCTCTCCAACATGATTAAAAAACAAACGAAACGAACAGAACGCAACACTCAATCTCTCCAACATGATTAAGAAACAAAAACGAACAGAACGCCAAAACTCAATCTCTCCAACGTGACTAAGAAAAAGGGACACAAAACAACAACACTCAATCTCTCCAACATGATTAAGAAACAAACGAACAGAACGCAACACTCAATCTCTCCAACATGATTAAGAAACAAACGAACAGAACGCAAAACTCAATCTCTCCAAAATGACTAAGAAACAAGGACACAAAACGCAACACTCAATCTCTCCAACATGATTAAGAAACAAACGAACAGAACGCAACACTCAATCTCTCCAACATGACTAAGAAACAAAGGACACAAAACGCAACACTCAAAATCTCTCCAACATGATTAAGTTAAGAAAACAAAACGAACAGAACTCAACACTCAATCTCTCCAACATGATTAAGAAACAAAACGAACAGAACGCACACACGCGCGCGCGCGCGTGTGTGTGTGTGTTTATGTGTGAGCAAATCCCCGTATGCAAATCCCCGTAGACCTTGTATGTGCACCAGCGTAAGTAGTCGAGAGAGAGAGAGAGAGAGAGAGAGAGAGAGAGAGAGAGAGAGAGAGAGAGAGAGAGAGAGAGTTTCGCGTCGAATTTGCTTTGCTGTCCACCAACTTTTTAAGAGTGACTGCAGCACCAGGGGAGAAATACACTGCCATCTTCTGTTGCTGTTGACTTTCTGCCTGCTTTGATCTTGTCTGCTGCAGCTGCTGACCTGAGTTTTTGTTTGCCCCTTCCAAACAATACTACAATGACAAATTGTTAACACCATTTGTCGCAACTGGCTCCATGAACAAAAGGTATGTAAAGCTGAATATTCTGAATGTGTGTGTGTGTGTGTGTGTGGGGGGGGGGGGGGGGGGGGGGTACCCCCCCCCCCCCCCCCATTCTTTGTGCAATATCATACTGAGTTCATTCGAGATAAAGGGCTCTGAAAATCCCAAAGAGTAGCAGCCCTTGGCTGTCATAACACAAATGAGCATGAGCAACCGTCTCTCTCTCTCTCTCTCTCTCTCTCTCTCTCTCTCTCTCTCTCTCTCACACACACACACACACACACACACACACACACACACACACACACACACACACACACACACACACACACACACACACACACACAACCCAAAACTAAATCAGAACCGTCCAGTGGCATCACCCCCTCCCTCCCTCCCGTTTTCTTATCTTTTTTGTTTCATAGATGTTTGGAACAAACTTCCTTTTGATGTCAGCCATGCGCCGTCCACACTGTCATTCAAGTCTGCACTTAACAATGTATTTCTGTAGCAACTACAATTAGTTATTTTTACTGTAAACATTCGTTCTCTCTTTGTGATATCCATGCACTGTATTTTAGTACTCTGAGCTCATTTGAGATAAAGGGCTCTGAAACCCCAATTATTTTATTCATTAATTCGCATACGTGCATTCGCTTGCGAGCATATATACACATGCATGCGCACACAAAAATGAGAAGGGGGGGGGGGGGGGGGGTCGGTCTTCCAGTCCTGCACATGACAAGATATTCCAGCGGTTGGAATCCCGTCAAATCTCAGCTTGACAGCTGCACAAAGCAAAGCACACGAGGTGAAAACAACAATGACAGCCATCACTATCAACATCATTAGCACCCACAGAGTAGACAACACTCAGACACAATCACATGCCCCTCTCCGCACACACAGAAACACGTCCCCAATATCAACGATCTCAACACAATACAGCACGTGTGTGGTTCTGTCTACTTGTAGAGATGTGTGTGTGTGTGTGTGTGTGTGTGTGTGTGTGTGTGTGTGTGTGTGTGTGTGTGTGTGTGTGACTGCACGTGCGTGTATATACCAATATTATGGCGAACAGGTGTAGACTAACTCTTTGTACATCACTGGCATGAATTAGAGATATACAACAGTCTACAATTCCATCGTATTCTCACCACCAAGGGTTCAAAAACGGAATCCAGCAGCACCCGAATGCAGCCAGTGAAGCTAGAAAAGTAAAATGAAATGAATGTACGGTAAGGAAATAAGTTGCTGAAAAACTGACAAAATCCTGTATAAAATGGAGGGGTAAATTTTGAGCCCATGCTTGAGAATCCATAAAGAATCCAAGGGAGATAGAAAAAAATTGTCAACAGTCAGAGTGGTCAGCTCAACTGGATCTCGTAAGAGATGCTTTCTCCCTGATTGATGAAGCAATAACGTATTGAAGAATTCGGTAGTGGGAGAAACCAAGAGCAGACTAACAATTCATCCATCATTTTATTAATGACTTGGCAGAGACTCGAAGGAAAAACAAATTTAAAAAGGGCGGAGGGTGGGGGCTGGGGAGGGGGGAGGTGTGTGTGTGTGTGTGTGTGTGTGTGTGTGTGTGTGTGTGTGTGGTGTGTGTGTGTGTGTGTCCCTTGTTTTCTTTATTTCATTTGTTTTCTGACTGTATCCTGTCTGTAGGAGACTTCAGGGTCAAAAGGCTTTGCATCTGTCCTGTCGTTTGTTCTTTGCATTCTTCTGGATAGTGACCTTTTGTTTTCTTTTTCTCTTGTCACTGCGAAAATTCTGGAAATGTCAGGCTCATTGGCTTTAATTTTATCTTAAAGCCTGCACAAACATATGAGAAAATAGCCTTATAATGATGCTCTTCAGCTTGCTTTTGGCGCTTTCCTCGCAGATCAACTCGGATATGGGACTGGCTGTTACCAACAAATCGATTTACAGATGCTTTTGTTCCGAGGCATTAATTTCAGTAATTGGTGATTCTGACCACTCTCACCAACGTCTCCCTCTCCCCTCAACTTCCAATAGTTTAGAATAAGTTTAATAACGTCTTTGAACATGTTTGCGTCTTCCTGTGTCAAACTATCAGAAAACAAGACAAGTCGTTTTCTTTAGACGTTGGTGAGATCCCACAGGTTTATATGTATTGCATCAGACCAGCTGGAAACCAAAAATTGAGCTGCGTATGAGAACGCAATGAGTCGAAGTTAACACCTCTGCTTATGTTTCAAATTAAAAGAGTAGAATTTTAAGAGTTGAAGAAATCGACAGGAAAAATGAATGCGAAGCTGTAAAAAGTGGCGGAAACGTGCCTCTTTCGTTTTGTTCTCCATACGTTTTTTTGTCTGCACAAATGTGGTCCGTTTTAATATCAGAATGTTCTTAGCAGCTGCGAATGGCTGTTGAAAGAAAACAAACAAATGGCAGGAAGGGGAGAGGGAGGAAGAGGTGAGGTGGGTGATGGAGGCAGGTCATGATGATGATCCCAGCCCGCCGTTTTTCTTCAGAGAGTGTTACCGTTTTCTTCTGAGAGTGTTACCGTTTTCTTCTGAGAGTGTTACCGTTTTCTTCTGAGATTGTTACCGTTTTCTTCAGAGAGTGTTACCGTTTCTTCTGAGAGTGTTACCGTTTTCTTCTGAGAGTGTTACCGTTTTCTTCTGATGGTGTTCCTATTTAACATGTATCCAGGATGCCACGCAGTTAAGTGTCCATTGTTTGACGATTTCTTACACACACACACACACACACACACACACACACACACACACACACACACACACACACACACTGACTGAAACCAATTTATTGTCAGATTAACTCAAAATTGTACTCACACACACACACACACACACACACACACACACACACACACACACACACACACACACACACACACACAGAGAGAAACAGTATCCTTTGTGAAACAGTGAGTGAGTGAGTGAGTTCTTCAGTTTAGAGTCTCTTCACACTTGGTGATATTAGGTTTTTGAAAAAAAAAAAACGAGCGAGGGGAAGGGAAGCGTTCATAAAAATCTGTTTATTTGATGCATGTAAAGCACTTTTGCTATTTGCACAATTTCTGGTTTGTGGGTCATTGTTTTGATTGAATCATGTACAGTCACATCCACGTTCGATTCTTTATATAATGAAGTTAATATATAACAATGAAAAAGAAGATGGTCCAATGATAGAAGGCTTGAACAATCGCATGCTACATTTTGGGAAAATTTGTTTTTTTTTTCCACGAATTCAGTCGAAGCTTGTATATTAAAGATGACAACTATCGTGGACATGATAAGATTTCATACTTCTCTGGAAGGTATTCACTGTTCATGCATTTTTCCAGCAACGAACTAGTTTCTTGAAACACCAAGTTTAAGTTACTCTCAGGTGTTTTTCTAAACGCCTATCACTGGCTAATTTATCTGCTTTTTCATAATCAGATATGCCACGGTGTGACGGAATCCAGCAAAAAAGTTATCCCAGTCCCCTTCAACATAAACACACATGTATGTAATATCTTATTTCAAAAAGTAAATCTTTTCCTATCTTTGATTCCCAAAGCGAAGCAGTACCGTCATCCATCCCTCGCACCTTCACAACAGCTCCTGTTGTGTGCTGATTCCGGAGACCTTCACACAAGATCTTCTCAGACATGGAAGTGGACGGGAAATGGACACTGAGGGTGCCCATGACAGCGAATCAGAAATCACCACACCTATAACAGAATCACCATCTCACAGAGGAGGGAGACGATTTACAGGTTTTTAGTTTGGAGAAATGGTGCTTTTGTCGTGCTATACTGCATAGGAGATCCATGGAGATCCGTACTCATCTGAAATGTATGAAACATAAACAAGCCAACACAAATAAAACTGATGTCAGTTCATGTTGCTAACAGTCCAGTAGATCAAATTTATCATCTCGAGGCTGAACTTGTATCAAACCCGACCATTCAGAAATAAAATATAAAGTTTAGACACAAACTGAGTTTTCTCTCTCTCTCTCTCTCTCTCACTCTGTCTCTCTCTCTCTGTCTCTTTCTCTCTCTCACACACACACACAAACGCACACACATGCACGCACGTACGCACGCATGCACGCACACACATATACATACACACACGCGCACGCATGCGCGCGCGCGCGCGCGCGCACACACACACACACACACACACACACACACACACACACACACACACACACACACACACACACTACACTACATATGCACA
>JADBJO010017426.1:0-5000 GCA_016801955.1 Conus betulinus | reverse complement strand
CAACTGAAGTCAGATCATGTTACGTATGCACCAGCAGACGGTGTGTGTGTGTGTGTGTGTGTGTGTGTGTGTGTGTGTGTGTGTGTGTGTGTGTGTGTGTGTGTGTGTGTGTGTGTGAGTGTGTGTGTGTGTGTGTGTGTGTGTGTGTGTGTGTGTGTGTGTGTGTGTGTGTGTGTGTGTGTGTGTGTGTGTGTGTGTGTGATATGTCGGGGCTAAACACTTATTACAAACGTACTATGACTATGAACGAATTAAAAGAAAATATCAAGTTGATAAACGGACGCTAATCGAGTTCCCACGCACACACACGCACGCACGCACACACACACACACACACACACACACACACACACACACACACACACACACACACACACACACACACACACACACACACACACACACACACACACACACACACACACACACACACACACACACACACACATATATATATATATATATATATATGTATGTATCTCTCTCTCTCTCTCTCTCTCTATATATATATATATATATATATATATATATACATACACAAACGCGCGCGCGCGCGCTCACATGAACGCACAGACACTCGTACATACATACACACAGTCATGCCCACGCGCGCGCGCGCGCGCGCACACACAGACACAGACACAGACACAACACACACACACACACACACACCACACACACACACACACACACACACACACACACACACACACACACACACACACACACACACACACACACACACATACACTTCACTGAAAAAAACTTACATTTACATCAAGTGATGTATGCTGAGGAAGAACTGGCAGTGGGTTTACTGTGGAGTTTCTTTCAAACCACAACGCAGCTGAAGGAGGCGGCTCTTACAAAGCAAATGCTGTTATCATTTTCTAATGAGCGTCCCTCAACAAAAACCTACAGGCTTTTTTTTTGCTATATAAAACATAAACGGAATGATTCTCTTCTTGCTCAGCTGATGTTTGAAGTCTTTGCAATGCTATGCTCAACGGCAGCAGCACTTCAGCCTCCCTTCGGGGCTACATTCATGGCATAATCGTCAGCATTTTTTTTTTGGTTCTTTTTTATTGTTTATTGTTATTGTTGTTGCATTTCTACATAAAAGTTTTAGCCAGATTAGTCTGGTTCCCCCCCCCCCCCCCCCCCCCCCCCCCAGTGATTGTTATTGACCAGTTTATTGCACACACAAACACACACAGACACACACTCACACGCACACACACACACACCACACACACACACACACACACACACACGCGCGCACAACACATACACATGCGCGCACGTGCGCGCGCGCACACACACACACACACACACACACACACGCACGCACGCACGCACGCACACACACACACACACACACACACACACACACACACACACACACACACACACACACACACACACATACACACGCACACACACGAAATGTTTTAATCCCCCAAAAAAAAGAAGAAAAAAAAAAAAAAAAAATACGACTCAGCCTAATAACTACCTAGCCAAGATCTTGTACATTGAAAATGTCAGACTTAATGGGTTGTAATAATCAACGTTCTCACTCAAAAACTCTACAAGCTGAAATGGAAACTTTTATAGAATAGGCACTCCACACACATTTCACCCCTCCCTTCTCCACTCCCGCACCCCCCCCCCCCCCCTCCCTCTTCCCCATATCTAATTGTCTATCATCCCCAGTTTTTTCTTTTCTTGTTTCTTTTTCTTGCTTTGAATATCTGTTTCTTATCATTTTTTTCTCTGCCCTTTTTCTTTTAAATGTCAACTCTGCAATCACGTGCACGTCAGTTTTTGACCATGCACGTGCAAGGTGTGTGTGTGGGTGTGTGGTGTGGGTGTGTTGAATTAGGTGTGGTGAGTTGATGGTGTGTGACAGAAAGTGGTGTGGCTGTTAACTGTGTGTGGTGAGTGGGAAGAAGTGGGTGGTGTGTGTGTGCAGGAGAGAGGGTAGATGAGTGTGAGGGAGGCCACAAAGTGTGGTGTGGCATTGTGTGTTGAAGAAATGTTAGTAAGAAAAAAGTGTGGTGTGATGTGTGCCCCAAAACGTGTCGTTAAAAAACACAATATAGGGCACCATGGTCACACCACCCGAAAAAAGTGGACCCAGTGCATGTGGGATAGACCTACGCGTGCTTCGAACGCATAAAAAGCCCTGTCCCTGTAAGGTATGTGTCGCCGGGTCTGCCAGTATGTGCGACATGCATGCGAACCATGCATAATATCGTGTGTTGCGAGCGGTAGAGAGAGAGTAGGAGAGATGGAGCGAGAGACGGTGAGGAGGAGGAGAGATGAGAGAGCCGATGAGAGAGAGAGCCAAAATACCTATGAGCAAGAGCAAAAACCTAGAAGCAAGGAGGAGACTGAGTTGGCCTGAACGACTACTGTCTCCCAAAAACGTGATGTAAAACAACATATTTTGCATCCGGCACCATCAATAATCCACGCAGGGAGGGAGGATGGCGCCCCGATCCTCCAAAAGATGAATCCCGTTGCCACCAGGAAAAAGACCTTCCGGGCTAGAAAAGGCATCAAAGCATCCCTGACCGCATGAGGAGCACCCATTGTCAACCCCTACCAATTTCTAACTCTAGTGAGTATCTGGCCATAGTCCCACACCAACGGCATCAAAAATACTGTTACTTTTCTTCGAGAGAGGAAGAGAGAGAGGAGGACGAGGGTAGGAGGCAGAGAGGCGAGAGAGAGCGAGACAAGGAGAGATGAGGAGAGGAGGAGAGGACAGACAGGACGACGGAGCGAGGGGGACAAACTTGAGAGACGGACGGCGGGGGACCGAGGGGGAAGGGGAGAGAGATGGATGGACGCTAGAGAAAAAGGAGGACGGATGGAGATGTCGGAGAGAGAGGGACGAGGGAGAGGCGCCGAGAGGGAGGACGGAGAGCTGATGAAGAGGGCGAAGATGGAGGTGGCCGAGAGAGGTTTAGGAGCGATGATAGGGACGGACAGATTCGGAGAGGAGTGAAGAGAGGACGGATCGAGAGGGTGGAGTGATGCGGACCGGAGATCTGGAGAGACAAAAATGAGAGAGGGGTGTTATGAGGAAGGGAGAGACTTTGACAACTTTGATATTGTGTTGTCATTACACTGAACTCAGGTCTATTGACAGGGGGGTATGGTAAAGTGGGGGTGGGGGACAAAGGTTACGGAAACGGTGGTAAAAGTGATCTTCCAGCGGGGGTTATCAACGGGCAGTTTTATCCAAGAGAATTGAGCAAAAAATGAGGGGTTGCAAAACATTAAAGGAAAGAAAAATCGTACACAGCAACGACATCGGCATCTCTGGACAAAAGCATATCAATACGAAGTAACACACCCATAACCAAAAGTGCAGTGAAAAAAAAAAAATGCTCACATTGTAGGGAAAAAACAGATAAAGAAGAAAGAAAAACGTATGGTACAAGGTCTCGACCATCCCACCGCTCTAAAACTGATGTCGTGCTGACGTGATTTCCAAAAGCTCACATAATCGAAGTCAAGTTCATCATTAAAACATTTGCCTTGTATTAGGTTTTTGTCATTAACTGTTGTCTGTGTATTTTTTTGCTTCAGCAATAAACTTAGCAACTGATTAATTACAGTCTCCCTCGTCAGACATTAACAGTGAAGAGCAACGTCTTCCTCTTAGTCACGTCTAAATTCGCAAATATACATTTTTGCCGCAACTCGTCTATGCTGAAACATTGGAAATGAAAAGTGTTTTTCATCATCAATACTGAATCTACAGAAAAGGGCATGGTGGTCTGAGGACCCTCCGGATTGGGGGGACCATCTCTTATTCGCGTTAAATTAAATCAAGTGTACGTAGCCTAAATCTTGCATGATTTGCTTATGCCATATAGGTGTTAATAACTTCAAATACGTTTTCAAATGAAAAAAAAAAAACTCTATTTTTCTTTGCTTTCCATATCTGAATGCCATTTAGTGTTCAAAGAAACAAATAAGTCTATCTTTGAATTCCGCAACAAATGCTGTTCATTTCCTACCTCTTGAAATATCCATACAATGCCAAAACCATGTTCCGACAGAACTTTCATTACTCTGTAAGCTCCATTTTCTTTATCCAGCTCTAGCTGCATAAGCAGCATGTCATACGCTGCCTACATAAACGTGACTTTGGAGGTCTTAATAATTTCAGCCAATAGTTTATACACTTGATGAATGTTCTTATATATATATATATATATATCTATATATAATATATATATAAATATATTATATATATATATATATATATATATATTATATATATATATATAAACCATTTTTCATTCACAGATAAGTGACCACCATTCTTGAATACCATGATATTTGTTTTATTGAAATTCACCGTCAAACCTAAGCGATCTGCTTCGTGTTTCAAATTTCTTAAACTGGTTTTGTAATCCTATAGCAGTTCCAGAACGAAGAATAACATCATCAACAAAGAGTATAAAAAAAAATAATTCGATAGCTCCTGAATCAACTGAATACCATGTTTACCATTTTCTTGATAATTCTACTGCTTATTCGTTTATGAAGAAGGGAAAACAACAGGGGGCTTAGGAGACATCAGTGCTTTACACCATAGGGGCATTCAAAATAATCTGAATACAAGCCTTTTAGACGGAACACATGCAAGCACCGAGTTATAACACCTCTAACAGACGTGTACAGTTTTTACCATTCACACCCACTTTTACGCAATACATTCCACAACACATTTCGATTACCGAATTCGAAGGCCTCCTAAAACCTACAAATGCTACATACAGTTTCTTGTTTCAAGGTACGTGTACAAGTGAATATAACGTGAATGTATGATCCGTCGTGCTATAATTAGCTCAAACCTGCTTGTTCTTCCATGATCTTTCCTTTATTTTCAGCCCATGTTGGCATAGCGTCTGGTTCAGAATGGTATAACGGACAAGTGTTTGAACGTATAAACTTTATTAAAAATTACTGGAGGTGAA
>JADBJO010017425.1:7500-37723 GCA_016801955.1 Conus betulinus | reverse complement strand
TGCTCTGCGCCAGACCTGCCCATAAAGTCGCCGGCGACCATATGGGCAGGACTTCGGTGCCCGTACGGTCGCCAGTTGCCCATAAGGTCGCCGGCGACCGTATGGGCACTGAGTGTAGATATTTTCTGCAGTCAAAATACAGATGTGGACGACTTAGTAAATATATGACCTGTAATATGAAGTGCTTCTCTCTCTCTCTCTCTCTCTCTCTCTCTCTCTCTCGTGTGTTGTGGGGGGGGGGGGAGGAGGAGAGAGGGAGACTTAATAAATATATATAGTGCTTCTCTCTCTCTCTCTCTCTCTCCTCTCTCTCTCTCTCTCTGTGCGCGCGCGCGTGCGCGTGCGTTCGCATGTGTTTCGTTTCATTGGTATACCTCAAGATACACACACACACACACACACACACACACACACAGGGGGAGAGGGACACACACACACACACACACACACACACACACACACACACACACAGGGGGGGGAGGGAGAGAGAGACAGACAGAGAGCGAGTCTCTTGGTGGTGGATGTGGTACATTGAAAAGTGTTGGTGCTGCACTCTAATCAGTCAACAGTTTTTTTGCGGTGTGGTCCATGAACTGATTGGCTTCAAAATGCTCAAAACAAAAAGAGCAGTCTACATGAAGGTACGCAGCTGATCTTCTTCACGTCTATGGTTCTGAACCCACTTCTTGCATTTGTAAAACACACAAAAAGAATGGTGAAAACTCGGCCAGTGTTCTTCGCCCACTTGTACTGAATTTGGCACGCAGACAGCTATGATTTTTTAACTCGGCTTTGCGCATCTTCTTCTTGTAATTCTTTGAGAAGAGAATGGTATGCACCAAACGTTTCCCACCTGCGATTATGCATGGTCTCACCCACCATCTTCCACTTTTTAAAATTCTTCAATTGTACACAAGTAATCAAAATGATCAAAATAGCACAAACTAAAATTTCTTCTTCAGAGCCCATGTTCAGAGAGTACTTAGCGCCGCGGCCTGTCCAGCAGCTGTGCAGACGCTTGCCGGCTGGACTGGAGGAAGCCAGTGGGGATGTTGTTTAGATTTCCGTCAACAAACCGTCACTGCCGTGTCAAACAACTGCATTCCACTCGCTGGAGAGGGTTTTCTAGCGTGTACGTAGTGTGTCGCCAGCGGTCTGTTGTTTCATCAAAAGCGCACGTGCGCCACGCGCTCTCCTCCGGCGGCACCCGATCCTACTTTAATGCTTGTTGTAAGGCAAACTAATCGTACATGGTTGTTGTATTTGATTATTTCCGATTGATTACATGTTACTTGTATCAGTAATATACAAAAGTAATTGATAATGAACAAAAAAGGTATGTTTGGTGACATTTCCTGAACAGTACTTCCTACTGTTTCTATTATGGTATTGTTTCACATCTACAAAACTACTGTTATCATCATAAAGAAGTTAACTGATGATTAAAAACAAGAAAAAAAAACGGAAAAAAAAACTGAAAAATGTTTAGTCTGCATTACAACTGTTTACACCATCAATTATCTTTAGTAGTAGACTACTATTACTACCATTACAACTGCAACATATTTTTTTTTTTTTGCTGCTTTTGATTGTTTCTGATTTGTTACATGCTGCTCTACATTCATGTACAAAAGAAAGGGATAATGAATTGAAAAGGGTATGTTTGGTGACATTTAGTTATGTACTTATGTGTGTGAAACTACTTTTTACACCACAAAGAAACCAAAGTACAATCAAAACAATAAATGAACACACACACACACACACACACACACACACACACACACACACGTTTACTAAGTATTAGAACTGATTGAAACAGCAGCAATAATTTCTCTTTTAATACTACAAAACCAACTACAAGTGCTGCTATTACGTTTTCCTTCAACTTGGTCTCCTTCTGCTATTACTACTACTTCTACTAATTCATTCTTAGCTTTCAGACCCATTCCGTCGTTTTGACCTTAACTGTTTATCAGTCGATGATGAACCCAAGACATACCTGTGGGAACACCGCAAAGTGTACGACCATCTGGCCAAAATGCTCGAACTCAGCCAGTGTGGGGGTCGTGCACATTATGTCCCTAGCACAATAAGGGGCTTTCCCTGCACAAACTGTCGCAAGTTCCGAAGTGCGACACTTTGTGCAAATCTTCTCAGCATAAAGTGTCGCACTGTTGCACAAAGTGTCGCGCATGCGACACTTTGTGCAGTTGCGACACTTCGTGCCGCAACACATGACCCTTTCTGTACAGTGATTCTTTTTTTATTTTAGCAAGAGCAATATGGACGACGAAAGAACGCGATTTGTGCCCCATCTTCATGAACGAGTGATGAAAAGGCTGCTGTTCTCAAACAGCTTGCTGAAGGTCATTTCTTGCACTAATAGGTCATAACAAATCATAACAATCTTGTTATTGGCGACTTTTTGGGCAGGGGACGACTTTACGGGCATCAAAGTCCTTCTCGTATGGTCGGCGGCGACTTATGGGGGCCAGCGACCGTACGGGCACCGAAGTCGCAGCTACATATGGTCGGCGGCGACTTTATGGGCTGGCGACCATATCGGCACCAACATCCCTGCCCATATGGTCGGCGGCTACTTTATGGCCAGCGACCATATGGGCACCAACACTCCCTCATGTACAGCTTCCCTCCGACGAAGTAGCCAGACTTGCCCGTCTCCCGCAGCTTACGTAATTGTGCTGTCTGGCGCCTCGTCCGATCCTGGCTCACCGTAATCCTATCTGCTTTCATAGCTTCCCTGGCCTCCCAGTTCCTCAGTACCTGCATGGCGTCCCCCCATCGCAACATTTTGGCTATATCACAGGCCTGGGGCGTTTTGTTCAATGGGTTATACCTTCCCAGTCTGTGAGCCCGTTCCACTGCGTCTGCCGCCCAGTCCTCCTCCTTCATGTACTTTTCCAGTACCCCTTTGACAATGTCTTCACATTTCTCGGGTCCACTCCCTTCGTCTCCTTCTTTTAACCCGTAGAACTGTAGGTTGTTCCCACGGGAAAAACCTTCTAGTTTGTCCATTTCATCCTCCATATGTGCTAGTCTGCCTGCCATGCGTTCCTGTGTTTCGTCTAATGTTGAACTGCCCTTACATTTGCCTGTATGTCTTGTTTTGTGTCAGCTACCTCTTGAACTAGATTGGTGAGTGTGTCTGACAAAAATGTCAGTTTTGCGTCTATCTTCTTAATTGTGTCTACTTGAGATTTGAAAGAGTCTGCCAGTGATGCGATTATAGTGAATATCTGTATCATCTGCGTTTCCATCTTGCTAAATCTGGTGTCGATTTTGTGTTCCAGCTTGTGTGCTTCTTCCTCAATTTTCTCATTAACATGCGGTCTGGGGGGTCGTTTCAATATCGTTACTTGGAATCAGCCTCCTGCATAGATACGAAATGTTCAAGATGATCAGTAGTACCACTAACAATGTCACTTTTGGATTGCTCCGACTGGCCCCTAGCATTTCGTTCACAACTGACCAATTCGTGATTGCTGTCATCGCCCTATTCATGATTGCCGTCATTGCCGCCATCTTTGTTGACATTCTACTGACCTCGTTTCCAGTTACGTTGACCTCTTGTATCGAAACAGTGGTAGTTCCAGTCCCCCGCTCTTCCACACCGATCACACCGTTCCTGACAATTGCTCTCGGTCCGAAAGCCACTGCGGCCATGTCCAGAGCACTGACCGGGGTTAGTGCTAACGTCCAAAACCCCACGAATAACAGCAGTATCTCTTTCACCCCTGCAACCTTTGACCCCCCTCTCATTCCCTTCACTTCCTTTCTCCTTCCTTTCCCCATTGTCCCCCCAAAACGTCTGATTCTCGCCCCCCATTCGCACAGGTCTATCATTCTGCAGTTCTCGCAGCTACAGACACTTCCACAAACACCTCTGCCAATTATTATCACCACTGGAACGATACTTAGAGCACTATAATCCGCCGAACAACACACTTTGACCGAAGCTCATCCCGCGTGATGTTTACCGGTCGCCATCTTGTTGCGTAGTCAGAGAGAGAGAGAGAGAGAGAGAGAGAGAGAGAGAGCATGCACATAAGCGCATACCCACATACGTCAATCAAAGAGAAGAGCAAGAACAGTACAAAATCACACACACACACACACACACACACACACACACACACACACACACACACACACACACACACACACACACACACACACACACACACACACACACACACATACCTGCTGCTGGTTACCGGCCATGATACAGTCTGAAACCAACGTAAGGGGCACAATGTGATGACCAGAAGTACACTCAGAGTCAGCATTACACAGTGAAAACAAATATGTATTAGGTAACACAGAGATGAGATTCCCCAGGTGCATACAGGTGTGTTACGGGAAAAAAGAGGTGTCTAAAGTGGACATGTGTATGCATTATGTAACCGATAGACGGAACTTCCAAAGTGGATACATATGTGTTGTGTGAGAGATAGATGTTTCTAAAGTGAATATAGATATATACTATGTAACACATAGATGAGGCTTCTAAAATGGATAAACTATGTATTATTTGATAGATGAGATAACAAAGGTGAATGAAGTATGTACCGTGAGGTTTCTAAAGTGGAAAAACTATGTGTTATGTGATAGATGAGATATCAAAGTATGTATCATGAGGTTTCTAAAGTGGTAAAACTCGTATTACGTAGCAGATAGATAAGGTCTCCAAAGTGTATACAAAATGGATCATGAAACAGATAGATGAGATTTCAAAAGCATTTTATTCTAAAGTGAACTGGGCGTGTCTGTGGAGTATGTGTGCGCTATTCTGGTTGAAGAAAAAGCAATCGTGTGTGTGTGTGTGTGTGTGTGTGTGTGTGTGTGTGTGTGTGTGTGTGTGTGTGCTTGCTAGTGTGAGTGTATGTGTGTGCGTGCACGTGTGTCGCGCACGTGCGTGCGTGCATGCGTGTGTGTGTTTGCTAGTGTGCAGGCCTATTCAGTTAAAACATCCCTGCATCCTGTATGCATAGGAAGCAGGGAAAAAAATTTCAGAAGTAATCCCTAGACGCATTTGAATTAAAACAAACAGGTCCAGGGATGTACAGAATCTCCGCTAACGAGTGTCCTGCATCATGTCTGCTTGGTGGTCGTCTGCCTTTCTGTCTGGGTCTCGTGAGTAAAGGAGACAGCGGGGGCGACTTGCTTTGCATACTGCGCTGTGCCTGGCAGGGTTGTGGCCTTCATAACAACACAGCAGGCCTTTAAGGTCACAGCTGCAATGGATGGTTTAGCCGTTGGATTAATTGTCTGTGCTTTCTGGTGCAAATAGTCGGAGCGAAGTTTAATCTTTGCCAATTCAAAAAAAAAAAAAAAAAAAAAAAATGGCGGGGGGAGGGGGGGGGGGGGGGGGGAGGGGGAAGGTGATGGAGGTAGACCACCAACAAGTAAAAACCGCGCTTAACACCACGATGGCGTGCTCTTTTATACTGTGTGCTTTTATGGGAAGTTTAGGAAATCTTCTGGCTCCGTTTTTCGGAAAGGTATGCCACTGTGTAGAAATGGATGACATGTGTATAACCACTTACAGACAGTGGAGCAAAAATCTGCATAGCTGTGACGTTGCCTGCCTTAACAAAGAGAAGAAGCAAGTTCATATAACTTCAAGGAATGCATAAAAAAAATTGTCAGTGATTCCGCAAGACAATATGGACAAACAGATTACAAGACAAAACGTGATGCGTTTCGACCCCATGGGTCTTCCTCAGATTAAACAAAACATCATTCAGGACAAAATTGGAAATGAAATGAGGCAGAGAACAGTAAACAATAAACAGTAAACAAGTGGGATAACTTTTGCTCCCATAAGAAAACCTAACACAGAGTAACTTTTATTCAAGACTGGCACAGCCTTTTAATCTTGAATAAAGTCAGACCAATACATAGACGAACAATCTAACAGTGGGGGAAAAACAAGCGAAGGCCAACAACTCAACTGTCTTCATAAGAATGACTTGGCAAAGATTTGGACTTAAGGGGGGGGGGGGGGGGGGGGGGGGGGGGGGGGGAGGTTGAAGTTGGAGGTTGAAGAAGAAACTGGGAACATGAAATCAAGAAAATATATTACAGATATGGAAACTCTTCACTAGCTGCATCAGGGATCCATCGTAATCCCTTTTGAAAGCAGATATATTTGTATTGCCTACTCCGAGACCTTTCGTCCGCTGGGTCGGAACTCATCAGGGAGACACGGCTCTGGTTGTGTCTGCGCTCCTGGCGTCAAATAGAGACACACCACAGTCCATAATACCGTGGTGTTTTCACCACCAAGGGTGCAAAAAAACAACCCAATAGCACCCCCAAAAGCAGCCAGTGAAGGGTAGTAAATGAAACCAAACGAAAGTGTGGGGAGGAAAAAAGTTATGTAGCTAGTGAAGAGTTTTCATATTTGTAATATATTTTCTTAATTTCATGTTCCCAGTTTCTCAACTTCAACCCCCCATCCCCCATCATCCCCCCCCCCACCCCCCCCCTTAAGTCCAAGCTTTGCCAAGTCATTATTATGAAGACAGTTGAGTAGTTGGCCTGCTCTTGTTTTCCTTCTGTAACGTGGTGAAACCGCCCCCCCCTCCCAGTTTAACTCCCGGGAGTCAAAATGGCACTCCCGGGAGTTAATCTGGGTCTGCATCAAAGCAGCCCCCCAACAGGTTCAGAACGGCCCTCCATCTCTTCTTTCTGTTTATTAGGCCTGTTTCAAAATGAACCCCTACTAGTCTCAGAATAACTCCAGGGAGTTGTTTTGAACCTAAAAATTTTGACTCTAGACTAACTCCCGGGAGTTCATATGGGCCAGTGCTAAATCAGCTCCCAACCCCTTGGAGAATAAACTGGTGTCGTTCCAAACTAACTCCCGGGAGTTCTTCTGGGCCCAAACTTTGACATCAAAATGACTCCCTGGGAGTTAAACTACCGCAAGTGGAGAGTCATTCCAGGACAGGCTTGGAAAGTCCCCCCCCCCCCCCCCCCTGGGAGTTAGACTGGCGCAGGCTCAGAAGAGCCACCCCCAACCCCTCCCCTCCGCCTCAATTAATGAAGACATGGCCAATAAGCGCTCCAGTGGAGAGTTAATCAAGCACCGGCCAAGAACCACCACCAGGACAGTTAAATTGGACCTGGCCCAGAACAGCCCCCCTTGTGGAGAGACTTTGCTTTAGACATCCTTCAACCAGGAACACTGTGCAGCGAAAATCAGAACATGGAGCACAACAAGCGAAAGCTTATATGGGGAGTTAATCCGGCACCTGCCCAGAACTGACCCCCTAGTCCCCCCCTAGAGAGTTAAACTGGACCTGGCCAAAAGCAGCCTCCTCCCTGGGGATCAATCTAGTACTAGCCCAAAACAGCCCCCCCCCCCCCCCCCCCCCCGAGAGAGTTAAACTGGACTTGGCCCAGAACAGACTCCTAGAGAGTTAAATTGGATCTTCCCCGAAGCAGCCCCACTTAGGGAGTTAATCTGCCACTGGCCCAGAACAATCCACCAAGAGAGTTAAATTGGACCTAGCCCAGAACAGCCTCCCTTATGTGGAGACTTTGCTTTAAACAAAACATTGTTCAACCGGAACATTTTGCAGCGAACATCACAACACGGAGCACAACAGGCCAAAACTTATGTGGCAACTGCCCAGAACAAACTCTCCCCCCCCCCCCCCATCCCCTAGAGAGTTAAACTGATTCGAAACTGCCCCCTTCCTAGGGAGCTAATCTGGCAGTGGCCCTGAACAGCCCCCCCCCCCCCCCCCCAACACGCCCCACCGCCCACCCCATGGAGAGTTAAACTGGACCTGGTTCGAAACTGCCCCCTTCCTGGGGAGCTAATCTGGCACTGAACAACCTCCCCCCCCCCCCCCCCCCCCCCCCCAGAAAGTCGGAAAGTTAAACTGGATCTGGTCCAGAACAGCACCCTGCCGTTTTGTAACACATGCGACTAAACGGCGGGATAGCGACAAAACAGCGGTTAAAGGTCCACCGTTTTGTCTCTGTGCGATAAAACGGCGGATGTGCGACAAAACAGCGGTTTATGGTGTAACAACCAATAGTACACACCGTCCAGAAGTGCTCCCGGGGGGTACTACTGGGTCCGTGCCTGAATGACTCCCAAGAGAACATCTGGGTCGGGTAAAAAAATGGACCCCTGTTTTCATTAAAGTACTCTCAGTAGTCATTCTGGGCCTGTCCCAGAAGTATCCCCCCCCCCCCCCACCCCCCCGGCATATCTCCGTTAAGGTGTTGAGGGTTGTTATTTATTAGTCATAAAGTCATACATGCACATTCTATCTGAACAAACATTCAAAATATAGTCTGAATCAGTTTGAGGGGGAGTACTTCTGGGCCGGTCCCAGAAGTACCCCCTTGCATATCTCCTTTATTAATGTGTTCAGGGTTGTTATTTACTGGTTATAAACTCACACATGGCCATTCTATCTGAATCAACATTGAAAACCAGTCTGAATCAACTTTAGGGGGAGTACTTCTGGGCCGGTCCCAGAAGTATCCCCCTTGCATATTTCCTTTATCAATGTGCTCAGGGTTGTTATTTAATGGTCATAAGCTCACACGTGGACATTCTACCTGAATCAACATTGAAATCAGTCTGAATCAACTTTAGGGTGAGTACTTCTGGGCCGGTCCCCCAGAAGTACCCCCCTTGCATATCTCCTTTTATCAATGTGTTCAGGGTTATTTACTGGTCATAAACTCACACATGGACATTCTGTCTGAATCAACATTGAAAACCAGTCTGAATCAGCTTTAGGGGAGTACTTCTGGGCTGGTCCCAGAAGTACCCCCTTTTGCACGTTTCCTTTATTAACGTGTTCAGGGTTATTTACTGGCTATAAACTCATACATGGACATTCTATCTGAATCAACATTGAAACCAGTCCGCATCAACTTTACGGGGAGTACTACTGGGCCAGTCCCAAAAGTGCCCCCCTTGCATATCTCCTTTATTAATGTGTTCAGGATTTTTGTGTTTTTTTTTTACTGGTCATAAGCTCTCACACATGGACATGTATCTAAATCAACATTGTCATATAGACTGATTCAACTTTAGGGTGAGAACTTCTGGGCCGGTCACAAGTACCCCCCCCCCCCCCCCCCACACACACACACACACACACTTGCATATCTCATTCATTAATGTATTCAGGTTTGTTACTTACTGGTTAGAAACTCATACATGAAATAAACTCATACATGGATATTCTATCTGAATCAACAATGAAATATTCTCTGAATCAACTTTAGGGGGAGTACATCTGGAGCCGCACCAAAGTTTCTTTTGGGAGTACATTTGGGCTGGGCTCAGACGTACTCCTGGGAGTCATTCTGGTGGGGAGGGGGGGGGGGGGGAGATCGGGGGTCAGTTTGGGACTGGTACCAAAAGTACTCCCCTGTCTAAAGGATCATCGTTATAAGATAGTTACATAAAACAAACATTTATTTGCAAAGTTGTCAATAGGGGGGAGTACTTCTGGGACCAAGGGGAGGTACTGTCCCAGAGAAGTAGTCCCGGAGTCATTCTGGCGCGCGGGCCCAGAGAAGTACTCCCGGGAGTACTTCTGGGTGGGGAGTACTTTTGGGGTGTTACACCGGGTCAAGCTAACACTCCAGGAAGACTGTTCTGGGCTGGTGCCAGATTAACTCCTCAGGTGGGGGGCTGTTTTGGGGTAGGTCCAGTTTAACTCTCAAGGGGGCTGTTTTGGGCTAGTACCAGATTCACTGCCCAGGGGGGGGGGGGGGGGGGGGGGGTTCTGGGCCGGGTCCATTAAATCTCTAGGGGGCCTGTTTGGGGCTAGTACCAGATTAACTCCCCCCAGTGGGGGGGCTATTTTTGCCAGGTCCAGTTTAACTCTCTAGGGGGCTGTTTTGGTGCAGGTCCAGTTTAACTCTCGGGGGGGGGGGGGGGGGGGGGGGGGGGGGGGGGGGGGGGGTTTTGGGCTGGTGCCAAGGGGGGGGGTGGGGGGGAGGGGCTGTTCTGAGCCAGATCCAGTTTAACTTTCCAGGGGAAATATTCTAGGCTGTTGCAATATTAACTCCCCAAGAGGAGAGGTTTGTTCTGGGCCAGGTCCAGTTTTACTCTCCAGGAGGTTGTTCTGGGCTGGTGCCAGATAAACTCTCTAGTAGGGGGGCTGTTTTGGGCCAGGTCCAGTTTAACTCACCAGGGGGGGCTGTTTCTGGGCTGGTGCCAGATTTACTCTCCAGGATGGGGGTGGGATGTTCTAGAATCGGTTCAGTTTAACGCTCCAGTAGGGTAGAGTTCTGGTCTAGTGCCAGATTATTAACTCCCCAAGATGGAGGGCTGTTCTGGGACTTGTCTGGTTTAACTCTGAAAGGGGGGGGGGGGGGGGGGGGTCCATGACGGTCTCAGATTAACTCCCCTGGAGGGGGGGGGGCTGTTCTGGGACAGGGAGCAGTTTAACTCTCCAGAGGTCTGTTCTGTTCTGGGCTGGTGCCAGATTAACTCTCAGTAGAGGGGGAGGGGGGGGGGGGCTGTTTTGTGCCAGAGCCAGTTTAACTCTCCAGGAAGGGCCTGTACCAGGCTGGAGCCAGATTAACTCCCAGAAAAGGGGGGGGGGGGGGGGGAACTGTTCTAGGTCACGTCCAGTTTAACTCTCTAGGGGGGGCTGTTTTGGGCCAGTGCCAGATTAACTCCCCAGGAGGGGAAGGGGGCTGTTCTGGGACTTGTCTAGTTTAACTTTCCCAGGGGGGGGGGGGGGGGGGGGGGGGGGTTCCATGACGGTGCCAGATTAACTCCCCTGGAGGGGGTTGTTCTGGGACAGGTGCAGTTTAACTGTCCAGAGGGGCTGTTCTGGGCTGGTGCCAGATTAACTCCCCAGGAGAGGGGGGGGGGGGGGCTGTTTTGTGCCAGGACAGTTTAATTCTCCAGGGAGGCCTGTACCAGGCTGGAGCTAGATTAACTCCCCAGAAGTGAGGGGGGGGGGGGGGGGGGGGCTGTTGTTCTAGGCCTGGTCTAGTTTAACTCTCTAGGGGGGCTGTTTTGGGCTGGTGCCAGATTAACTCCCCAGGAGAGGGGGGGGGGGGGGGGGGGGGGGGGAGGCTGTTTTGTGCCAGGACCAGTTTAACTCTCCAGGGAGGCCTGTACCAGGCTGGAGCTAGGTTAACTCCCCAGAAGTTTTTTTTTTTTTTTTTTTGGGGGGGGGCTGTTTCTAGGCCAGGTCTAGTTTAACTCTCTAGGGGGGCTGTTTTGGGCCAGTGCCAGATTAACTCCCCAGGAGGTGGAGGGGGCTGTTCTGGGACTTGTCTAGTTAAACTCTCCTGGGGGGCTGTTCCATACGGTGCCAGTTTAACTCCCTGGAAGGAGGCTGTTCTAGGACAGGTGTAGTTTAACTCTCCAGAGGGGCTATTCTGGGCTGGTGCCAGATGAACTCCCCAGGAGAGGGGGGGGGGGGGGGGGGGGGTGCCAGGGCCAGGGCCAGTTTAACTCTCCAGGAGGGGGAGGGCTGTTCTGGGCCAGTTTAGTTCAACTCTCAAGTGGTGGCTATTCCAGTCCGCTGCCAGATTAATTCTCCAGATGTCTTAGGGGGCTGTTCTGGGCCAGGTCCAGTTTAACTCCTCAAGGGGAGGGGCTGTTTTGGGCCAATGCCAAATTAACTGGCTGGGGGGCTGTTCTAATCCTGTTGGGGGGCTGATTTGGCGCAAACCCAAATTAACTCCTGGGAGTTAATCTGGGACAGTGCGAGACTGACTCCCGGGAGTTAAACTGTGAAGGGGGCAGTTTCACCACGTTACACCCCCACTATTAGGTTGTTCGTCTTTGTATTTGTCTGACTTTATTCAAGATTAAAAGGCTGTGCCAGTCTTGAATAAAAGTTACTCTGTGTTAGTTTTCTTATGGGAGCAAAAGTTACCCCACTTGTTTACTGTTTATCATTCAGGACAATGAAAACAAAGAACAAGCAATCACGTGTCTTCTCATATTCTGTTTAAGATGGTTGTTGAATGAAAACAAAGCCCTTGAGAAGAAGACATGGGATTTTTATTTAATAATGGTGACAAATAATAACGATAGCAATAGTAATAATAGTAATGATATGATATTGATACAAATATCTAAATAATACAGGTAGGATTACTACCACTTTTGGTAAGAATATGATGATAGTGATTATAGTATTAATGGTGGCTATATACAGAAGGAGAAAAACCACAAAGACACAGCTGCAGGTTTGTTTGTTTGTTGTTTTTATAGTGTCCTCAATGAACTAAAAGAAAGTAGAAAAAGACGCCTCCATGTGAGCGATTTATACCACTACAAAAGAATGAATGGGCAATCTAAACAAAGTGGCCAAAATTAAATCATTCTACAAATTGCAATGAAAAGCCATCAGAAAGACCAAGACACACCAAGGTGCAGCTACATACTGTGAGCAAAAAGTGAACGACTCCAGTAAAGCGAGGGAAGAGGAGAGGGGTGAAGAGGGAGGAGGAACAGGAAGGGGTGGGTGAGGGAATTACAGATTTCACACACACACACACACACACACACACACACACACACACACACACACACACACACACACACACCAGGTTTATGCACAGCATATATTAGACATGTCATTTACACAAATACATTTCTGTTCTCGTGTCACAATTGAGATGTTATTCATTTTTGGAAAACATTTGGACTGTATGAGCATTGTAAGAAGACACGTTTTTTTTTCCATAATCAACCAACAGAATGAAGTAGATCAGGTTCTGAATCAGTTGTGCGAACAACAGCTAGGACGAGTTAGACTGCTCTGGAAAAGATCATGCCTTGCAACCTTGAACCACCAGAATGAATTACACATCATTTTCTAAAAATAAAGTCATGCCTTACAACACCAGAAGAATCAGGCAACATTCTTATAACCACCAGAATGAATTAGACAACATCGTTTGAAAAGTCATGCCTTACAATCACCAGAATGAATTAGACAACATTGTTTGAAAAGTCATGCCTTACAACCACCAAAATGACTTAGACAACATTTAAAAAAAAAGTCATGCCGTACGACCACCAGAACCAATTCAAAAGATCAGTCTTTACAATTAGCTTAATGAATTGGACCAGAATTTGAAATATTGATCCCTGAAAACTACCATGATGAACGACACCAGATGTTAAAAGACCATTCTCTACAGCCACCTGCCACCCAGATATTAAGTAATCCGTCTGTACTACCGCCCTAATAAATCAGATTAGATCTGTAAAGATCAGTCATTACAAACACCAGAATGAATCAGATGAATGTGTGAAATATTGGTCGGTCCCTATAAGCAAGACAACGAAATTGGTTACAGTTTTTGTTTGTTTGTTTGTTTTAATTGGTTCTTACACCCACCGAATCAAATTAGACCATAATTAAAAGGACACTTTACTTCAACCACCAGAATAAATTAGGTTATGTTAAAAGAAAAGATCAATCCCGACAACCGCCAGAATGAATTAGGTCAGACTGTAAAAGGTCAGTCCCTCTGATAACACAGTGATTCATTTCCTTAGTTTCCTTAACATGTTGTCCATGCCTTTAGAGTGAACCATTACACTTCCAAGCAGTACTGGCTTGTTTCTTCTTCTTCTTCTTCACTTTTTTTTCTTTTGTTGTTTTTTTTTTTTTCTATTTTTGTTTAATAATCAAGTATCAGAATTGTTGTTGTTAGTTTTACCAACCTTAAAGTTCAAGCAAATCCTTGGATGGTGTGTACTGTAACCCGGATGGACGTCTGTATTATCTGCACACCAGACAAAATAATCAGACAGAAGAGGGGGAAAATTATTATGTATATTTTGCTTCAGCAGATTGCGTTTTCTTTTAAAGTGTAGAGTTTAACTTGACAGTTTTCATTTCGCTAGACGTTTGTCAAAATAAGCAGTACATTGAACACTGGAGGTAAGTTTGTTATTAAACTAAACATCTCTCTCTCTCTCTCTCTCTTTATATATATATATATATATATATATATATATATATATATATATATATATATATAATGAGGACAGTTTCTATAGCGCCCATCCTAACAACGGCTAGGCAGGGGCGCTTTACAAGTTTTAATAAATCAACATCTAAAATATATAAGTAGAACACACACACACAATTCTGCATTCATGAGTCATAAACATACACACACACACGCACGCACACAGCAAACTCGCGTGCACACATGCACACACTAAAACATAATACTGCATACATAAAGACACCATATGACACGGTGAACAGCTCATTCGTACACGAGCAAAGTGTGCAAGTAACAAGTTGTAATTTAGTAATATTTCAGGCGGTATATTTGTTTCATATTGTATTGCCATTATGATTAAAGCCGTATTACCTTCAATCATCCACAAGGATCAAACAAGTTTTAAGACTAACCACATTGGTGATAATGTAAGGACCATTTACAACTGGACTCACAACTTGAATGCTAACTTGAGTGGCCCGAAGCTCTGTGGAGGACTGGAGGACCTGCGACGTACTGCCACCTTTGTCTCATTTAATTACCCCCGCGCGCGCACACACACACGTACACACACACACACACAATAAAGTTGACTGTTATGTTTAATGGGTGTGTAATCAAATGAGGTAAAGCATTGCCAGACACTGAATTGAACGACAAAATGAAGAGTTGATACCTTCGTTTATTTTCGGTCAAAGTGAAATATTACCTTGGTTGGGAGGATCGTTGTTCGGAATTCGTTGATTCTTTCAAAGCTGATTCACCAATGGATTCAATTGCCTGATTCTTCTGATGACTTCAGGGCAGATCTCCAGAAAGCAAGTGCGTTTTGGGTTTGTGCAGAACTGAAAAGACGACAGAGTCAGTAGGAAGACAATGGTTAAATGTGCAAAGGACACAGCTGTAAATGTGTGTGTATTACTCTACGCATAAATGGAAAAGCTTTTTCACATAATTTTGCTTTTTTTTTTTTTTTCTTTTTTTTTTTGTTTTTAATGAACTGGATATGTTTGGACTATCCTATTCAACTCATACAAGAATGGATAACCCATCTTGCACACATATTTTTAATGCACAATACCTTTGTTGAGGACAAAGCACCACTTAAAAGCAGCAAAGATCTACTGGCTGAACCTTTTCTGTACACTGAGCGTTTTAGATTTGGAAACAAAGTCCTTCAATCAACGACTTGGACAAATTGTGGCATTCAGTGCAGAGCTTCTGATTTTTCTTTAAAGATTTTTATGTCTAACAGAATGTACTCATCATTCCCAAATCAGCATTGATTTCATGACGCATGATGGTTAATTATCATGTAGTCGACAACACATGACCGAGCAAACATTGTTTACGAATATATAACAAACCTGACTTTCTGCGTGCTCTGAAATGATTTGAAATGGAGAGGTAAAGGCATGAACCTTCCTTACAGCATATCTTAGATGATGACAGAGATCCTAACTGTTGTTAAAGTGGAGGGGTAGTTAGAAACTGTAATCGCTGGATACAATGTTTTAAAAAATATATATACATAAAATTTCTCAGTAAAATTGAAGTGGTTTCAATCGTGGATTGTTCATCCACTTTGGGGTACAAATAAAGTAGAAACAAATGGCTGTGGTTTATGACCACTGTTGCGATTTCTCCCACACAGAAAAAAATTCTATACTATATGACACCTATTTTGTGGATTATAAAAATCATTAAATCACTTCGAAATAACCTTTCACACAAATAATTGAAAAACGCACAGCAACATCAAATTTGACTTAGAACTTTGTGATTTTACCTACTATCTAAAAAACAGATTCTTTTAGTACTGACATATTGAGACACTGCAGTATTTTCTAACGAACATTAATAGATTTTATTCTATACAGCCACATTGAGGAAATGTTTTTATTCTATCTTTTATTTTTTAATTTTTTATTTATTTTTTTTTTTTCATGATTCATTCGCTTTTTTTTTATTTTTTTTTTTATTTTTTTTTTTACAATTTTTTTTTTTTTTTATTTTAACATTGGATTTATATTTTATTTTTTTTTTTTATTTTTTGAAATGATTTTTATTCATTTTTCCCTTTTTTTAATTTTTACTCATTTTTTTTTTTATCCATTTTTTTTTTATGTTTTTTTTTTATTTTATTACATTTATTCTTCATTCTTTTTAGAAATTCTATTTTTATTTAGTATTTAATTAATTTTTTTATATCTATTCCATTATTTTACTTTTTTTTTTTTTATTTTTCTTATGTCCCTTTTTTTTTTTTATTTGGGATTCTAAGGATATTCCTATTTCATTTATTTTTTCATTTGTCTAGATCTATTTTTTTTTATATTTTTTTGTACAAATGAATTTTTTACAATTCTTTATTTTTATAATTTTTCTATGTTTTTATTTATCGATTTATTTTTATTTTTAAAATACTATGATTTTTGTTTTATCTTTATTATTATTTTAATTTTTTTATTTTTTTTTTTTTATCTATATGTTTACGACCTTATTATCTTTAATTTTTCTTTATATAGCATTTATCAGTTTCGTATTTTTTTTTCACAAAATTTTTTCTTATTTATTGTTTATCAAGTTTCAGGCCCTTTTTGTCTTTCACCTGACTTTTCGTATGTAAATTGTGTGATTTTTTTTCCTTCTCATAGTTGTGTGGTAAATATTGTCTATCTTCAGTAGGTGTGCTTTCTTGCCCGGCATTCCGGCAGTCGACATCCGGCACTACAATCATTCTAAATAATGATTTAGTTGCAAATTGAGACGACTGCAGGCGGAAATCTAAACAATCTTAAATAAATGTTAGCGAACCGCCAAGAGAAACGTGGACAAACGAGCCTAAAGATAAAACATGACGCGTTTCGACCTCTTAGGTCTTCTTCAGGCAAGACACAAACAGACAGGACAATGAACATGAACTTAGCTTGATCTCTTCAGCGCAAGGTAGGCGTAGTGATTCAATGCGTTTTGTCTTGTGACTCGTTTGTCCACGTTTCTCTTGGCGGTTCACTAACATTTATTTAAGATTTGTTTAAATAATGATTGGTCAATAATATTATAATAACGCATCTCACCATTCTACATCCCGCCCCCTCCCCCTCCGTCCCTCCCCTCCGTTTCAGGATAACAGAGTCTTCTTCAAACTCACAGAGTGTAAACTTATTTCAACACTTAAAATGAAATCAGTAGGTCCAACAAGTACTCAGATACGATTGCTGTTACGCACTTCAACGTAAATTGTTCACTACTTGACTCGAGAAATGTTTACAATCAAAGATCAAGTTTCTTTGGGGGTTTCACAAGCCTTCCTGATGTTGTGTGCACACCAGACTCGAACTGTCTTTCACTGGCTTCCGTTAATGTTTGTGTCAGTTGCTGTTCATCAGGTGTATTGTCAATAGGCATCTCAGGTTCTGGTTCTTGCCGCTGTGACTCTGAAGATTCTTGAGTTCTGGAACAGTTGATGCTGGATACGGGACACTCGCTGGATTGTTTCTGAGTGTGGCTGGTCGTTTCGTCGACGCAAATGACAATGACTTCTCTGTTTCCCCGTGCTTGTTTGAACAGTGCATGACGATGATGTTGGACAGTCCACAACCACTGCCTTCTCATCTCTAAGAGTTTTTATCCATACCTTCTTCTTTCTACAGGAGTGGAACAGGTTGTTCTGTGACCACGATCAAAGTTCTTTGTTGTTGTTTGATGCGCGCATCAGCTTGCTGGAACAGCCGTAGATCTCTCTTGACTGGAACACAATGACTCGGCATACATGGAATTTTCGTTCTTTGTCTTCTCCCAATCAGTAGCTCAGCTGGACTCAGCCCGTGCTGTAAAGGTGTGACTCTGTAGTTCAGAAGAGCCATGTAGGGGTCATCTGCTTTTCTGAGCAAGTTTTTGACTGTTTGTACTGCTCGTTCAGCCTGACCGTTTCCTTGAGGGTGAAGAGGGCTGCTGGTAAGATGGGTGAAACCATAGTTTTCTGCAAACTTCATGAAGTCTCTGAAGCTGAACTGTGGTCCGTTATCTGAGACAACAATTTCTGGTATGCCCTGTCTTCCAAAAATATTTGCAATGTGTGACCACAGCTGTAGATGTTGTCTGAGACAGGTGAGCTATTTCAGACCCCGAAATGTCACTTGATCGGTTGAAAAGGCACATTTGTCATCCACTGTGATGTTTGCTGCTTCCAGTCTCCACAGAACAGCTTGTAGTTTCTCGTCGTGTTCTGTCCGACTCCTGCCACCGACGAGAACATCATCCATGTCAACGATGACACCTGGAATTCCAGAAAGTACGTGCATCATTTCCCGGTGGAAAACTCTGGCCTGGAACTGATTCCAAATGGAGGTCTTTTGTAACAAAATCTTCAAAATTGTGTTACAAACGTTGTCAGCTCTTGCGACTCTTCATCAAGTGGTATCTAATGGAACCCACTGTTGCAGTCAAGCTTTGTGAAGACTTTTGCTCCGCACAGTTCAGCAAGGGGTTGGTCTGTAGTTGGAAGGAGGACATTTTCTCGTCGAATATTTTCGTTGAGTTTGGAGAGGTCGACACACAGTCTGACTTTCCCATTTGATTTTGGTACCACTACTATAGGAGCACACCAGCCAGTTGGAGTTGTGACAGATTTGATGACATCTTCTTTCTCCAGTCGAGTCAATTCTTCCTGTACTTTTGTCTTCATAGGGAGTCGCAAACATCTTGGCATAACAATGGAGAATTGTGCATTTTCTCTCGGTTTGATTTTGTAGACGGTCTTCATCTTTCCCAGTCCAGTGAATACTTTTGGAAATTTTGATGATGGACTTGCTGTTTGTTGTGTAGAGTTTACTCTTTCTATTCTATGATGGTAGGTCTACCACGTAGTGGCTCATGTAAATGTTCCACTGTATACAGGTCTTGTACTGTCTCTGTCTTTTCAGTCTTGAGCGTGGCAGTATATTTTCCTACAATCTTGATATGTCTTCCCTGGATCTAACAGCTTCTCATTGGTGCTCTGGATTACAGGAGAATTCTTTTGACAGAATCTTCTTGGG
The DNA here is from genome assembly GCA_016801955.1 of Conus betulinus. Lineage (NCBI taxonomy): Eukaryota > Metazoa > Mollusca > Gastropoda > Neogastropoda > Conidae > Conus > Conus betulinus. The sequence goes on along the minus strand of JADBJO010017425.1, from coordinate 18,674 downwards.
ACAGCGGAGACATCAGTGCCCGTATCTACTCAAAATTTTACTGATTTTCCATTGACTTGCAAAGTAGCATGCCTAAGATCTTTTCTTTCACTGCGTGGATAGAATCTTCATCCTTGCATCCTTAGTTCCTACAGCTGAGCAAGGAATAATGTGTTCTTCCTTTTCCTCCTCTTGGTTGTGTACTTTTTGTTTTTGCTTTCTACACATGACAGCACAGTGACCTTTGGAAAAACATTTTCTTCACTCAGCATCTTTCGCTGGGCAGTCTTTTCTTCCATGCATTGGACTTTTCCCACATCACATGCGTTTCTTGGTTTCATGAGGATGAACTTGTTCAGGGTTGATTGCTGGCTCTTCCATTTCCCATTTGGAATCCTGTTGTGTTAATATTGTAACCCTCACCACCCGAAATCAGTGCCTAGGAGTAAATCAAACAAAAAAGAGATTTGGAGTTTTGCCATTTTTATTTCCTGTTATTCTTTCCTTTCTTTTGACACAAGTAAATAAGACAGTAACTAGATATTATTTTTAATCTTAATATGAAACTTTTTGCTACATTTCACAATGATGCAATTTTGTTATGGACTATACAGGGAGTGACGTTTGAGTGCCACAAACAGGGCAGGGGACAAAAGAACAAGGGACATGGAGTGATGAGGGTGAAGATAGTTGTTTACTAACGTGACAGCACAGACACTGCAACCAACACACACAGAGAACAATGTTTTAACTAACCTACACCTACACCATCACAATAAAATACTATTACACCCAGAACAATGTTTTTACTAACCTACACCTACACCTACAAAGAGGAAGTCACGCAGGCACCTCAGCTTGACTTTAGTCTTGGCTCTTAGTCTGGACAGGTTGAAGAGCTTTCCGTCTGTCCTGTTTCGGAGGTAGATACCTTCAGCTGCAGGACCAAATACGTGTTTCAGCATCACAGCAAAGAAGATTCCAAACAGGGTGGGAGCCAGGACGCAACCCTGTTTCACTCCGCTCCGTATGTTGAAGGCAGCAGCTGATGTTGAGCCGTCAAAGATGACGGTGTCTTTCATTTCTTTGTGGGAGGATCTGATGATGCTGAGAAGTTTGGGTGAACATCCAGTCGTGGGGAGGATCTTGAAGAGGCCATCTGCTGACCAGATTGAAAGCCCTTTGTGAGATCCATGAAGGCAATGATGAGTGGCTGTCTTTGCTCCCTACATTTCTCCTGAAGTTGTTTAAGGGAGAAGTTCATATCTATAGTGGATCTGTTGGCACGGAAACCACACTGCGATTCAGGATGAACTTGCTCTGCAAGTACTTGGAGCCTCTTCAGTGCTACTCGTGCAAAGACTTTCCCAATGATACTAAGGAGGGATATGCCATGATAATTATTGCAATCGTTTCTCTATCACCTTTGTTTTTGTACAGTGTGACGACGTTAGCATCCCTCATGTCTTGTTACTTCGCCTTCACTCCAACAGAGGCAGAGGATTTCATGCAACTCGGTGATGAGTGTCTCTTTACAGCACTTCAGTACTTAGGCGGGAAAACCGTCTTTCTCTGGTGCCTTGCCTGAGGCAAGAGAGTCCAGGGCTTTGTTGAGTTCATCTATGGTTGGTTCTCTGTCAAGCTCTTCCAGCTCTGGTAGGCGCTCTGTGGCATTCAGGGCACCTTCTATAACTACATTTTCCTTGCATAGTCACAGTAGTGTTCTACCCAGAGCTCCATCTGTTGTTCTCTTTCCTGAATCACCTCCCCTGTAGCTGATTTCAAAGGGGCAGTTTTCTTTTGTGTTGGGCCCGATGCCTGCTTGATGCCGTCATACATCGCCTTAATGTTGCCTGTGTCAGCTGCGATCTGAAACTGGGAGCAGAGCTGAAGGCAATAATCGTTTGCACATTGCCTGGCATGTTGCTGGACTTTGCTGCGAGCAGCACGGAGAACATGGAGGTTCTGCTCACTTGGATTGGTTTTGTATGATGTCAGGGCGCTTCTATTGGCCTCGATGACTGGTGTTATTTCTTCTAAATGGGCTGCGAACCAATCAGCTGACTTGCTGGTCTTTTTGCCAAAGGTGGACATGGCGGCGTTGTAGACAGCATCTCTGATGTATTCCCATCGGTCTGGGCATTTGCAGTGGGTGGGCCAGGGAGAGAATCCTCCAACACGCGCGCGAACTCCTCCACGTTTCTTTGATCGCGTGTTTTGCTGGTGTCGATGCGAGGCCGGCCCTCCTTTCTCCTACTGTGCAGTCTCTTCGCGCGGAGCTTCACTTTGCTGCACACCAAAGATGGTCAGTCTCACAATCGGCGCTCTGGTAGCTGCGAGTGATCTTGATGCTGGAAAGATTGACACGTCTGGTGAGGATCAGATCGAGCTGATGCCAGTGTTTGGATCGAGGGTGTCTCCAGGAGACTCGATGCTGAGGCTTTCGTGTGGAAGAAGGTGTTACTGACGCACAATCCATGATGACAGCAGAGCTCTAGCAGGCGCTGGCCATTCTCGTTCATTTCCCCAGTGCTGAACTGACCCAAGCAGGTGGGCCAGGAGTTGTGATTGAAACCTACTCTGGCGTTGAAATCGCCCTGCGATGAACAGTAATTCTCTGTCAGGAATTCTCCTTATAGCAGCACTGAGGTCGTCATAAAACTGTCTTTTGCTTCTGCTGTGGATGCCAAAGTTGATGCGTACGCACTAATTAGACTGACTGGTCCCGATGATGTTTGGAGTCGGAGAGACAGGATTCGTTCTGTTTCTTCTACTGGTGGGGTTATGGACCCCAATAATCTGTTTCTAACTGCGAATCCCACGCCGTGTTCTCTGACCTCGTCTGATGGTTTGCCCTGCCAGAACAGGGTGAAGTCTCTTTCCCTCACAGATCCTTTTCTGGGTGCCTGGTTTCTTGAAGGGCGACAATGTCCATCTGCAGTCTGCTCAGTTCTCTGTCGATGACGGCTGTCTTGCAAACATCGTTTACTTCCTGCAGGTCGTCAGAAAAGTCTGGTGTCATTGTCCTTACGTTCCACGTACCCAATTTCAGGGCGTAAGTTTTCATTTTTCTGTTGCCTGGTGCACAGTTATCGATCCGCTTGTCGTTTTCACCCTAAACCCCACGCACCCAGTGAGGCTAACGGACCATGGCAGGGCAGCACCTTACTGGCTGGGGACTGCCCAGCTTAAGGTGGGTGGCAGCAGCTGCCCAGTGAGATGAGATGACCTCTCCCCACCATTGGAAGCAGCCCCTGGCGTCTGACTCTACGCCAATTGAGTATGCAGACTTATAACCGGTAGACTGCTACTTCCCCATGTTTTGTCGACGCTGCAAGGTGAAACTGGAGTGACCTCTCCAGAGCGCAAAGCCTTGGTAAGTAAGTAAGTAAGTACACACACGCACACGCACACACACACACACACACACATATATATATATATATATATATATATATATATATATATATATATATATATATATATATATATATATATAAAGATGGATAGATAGATAGTAACCCTGTGGTAGTTTGGCCGTATTTCAGATACAGTAGCTGTCATCCTATGTCTCTGAGGAAAGGTGACTACAATCATCTTTTATGATGGCCACTGTCTCAATCTGATCAAACTCCAGCTCTGCATCACCTGCGACACCTTCACCAACATGCTACGTTTACAATGCCAGTTGAAGGGTGTGACTGGGAATCTCAAGACCTTGGAGAGGCCCTTGCGGGCGGCACTTAACACGGCTCTGCAGATGCACAACGCCACAGCGCACACCGCCCCAGACTCAACCCAACCAAATCCACAACCTTAGCTGAAGCTAGAACCACCCTCAGTAGCCGCCGGCTGTGATCCTGATCAGTGGACTGCTTTCACCCGACAATGGAGTATGTACAAAGTCAGCATGGCTATCAGTGATGCCATGATTGCCAGAGCGCTGTTCTACTGCTGTGATTCTGATTTGCGCACTGACCTCTTGCATGATATTCGTGGCAACATCGCAGATATGGCAGAAGTTGACCTCTTGGCCGCAATGAAACGGCTTGCTGTGAAGGATGAGAGCACTCTAGTCCATCCCATACGTCTCAGTAAAATGACCCAGTCACCAGGCACAGGAATCCAGACATTCCTCGCCCAACTCAGAGGTCAAGCATCCCTGTGCCAGTACACCGCACCATATCGAGAACGGACTGCGACCACGTCTTTGACTATAGTGATGAGATCATCAAAGACCACCTCATTCACGGCATTGCTGATCCTGAAATCTTGTCAGACCTCCTTGGGAACCACAAAACTGATAGGACTTTGATGAGATTGTCAGCTATGTGGCGCAGAAAGAAAGGAGGGCAAAGCAACGGGAAGCGCAGTTGGAGGTGCCATAGCAGCAATTGGTGATAAAGAACAGGCTACCACCTCATCAAAACCACCACTCCACTGACCATGATGGGCATGTGGTGCTCCCAGACACGGGCCCCAAAAATGGTCGTCGCTCGAGATCGAAATTCTGTGATGCCTGGACATTCACATGTTGAGCAAGCATATATTTTGTTTCAGTTTTAATCGTACCCATTAAAACTTACCCCTGGGGAAGGAAGGGAGATAGTAACCCTGTGGTAGTTTGGCCGTATTTCAGATACAGTAGTTGTCATCCTATGACTCAGAGGAAAGGCGACTACAATCATCTTTTAACACACACACACACACACACACACACACACACACACACACACACATATATATATATATATATATATATATATATATATATATATATATATATATATATATATATAAAATAAAACAATAAATTCCAAGGATAAGTACCGAGCACCATCCAGCAACTTACAGAGCAGCTAGGTGTTGCAATGACTGCAAGGAATATTGAATTATAAACAAAGCTTGCTCTTATGTCTCAGATTGTAGAAATAGGGGGGTGATAAGCCTTCATATCTGCAGTGGTAGATGATTCTGCCTAACTGACAGTATGTGCTTGAGTGGGTGAATGGGGAATAAATAAATGCTTCTCAAAATGAACCTTCAGCAAGCTTATAGTCTCCAAAGCGGGACACCATCTCCAATGGGGAGGAAGCTCACTAGCATATAACTCCTGGTCAGATACCGATATTTCGAAACCTGATTGTTTCTCCTCAGTGACCGCGGAAAGTGGTAGTTTGACTCCTCTGCCTTTTCGGTTTTAAGAAGAATGCTATACCAGAAAGAGGCTGGTGTGCAAACAATACGGGGTGGTAAGCCTTCATATCTGCAGTGATAGATGATTCTGCCTAACTGACAGTATGTGCTTGAGTGGGTGAATGGGGAATAAATAAATGCTTCTCAAAATGAACCTTCAGAAAGCTTATAGTCTCCAAAGAGGGAGACCATCTCCAATGGGGAGAAAGCTCACTAACATATAACTCCTGGTCAGATACCGGTATTTCGAAACCTGATTGTTTCTCCTCAGTGACCGCGGAAAGTGGTAATTTGACTCCTCTGCCTTTTCGGTTTTAAGAAGAATGCTATACCAGAAAAAGGCTGGTGTGCAATACCATAGTATGTTTTTGTTGAGTTTTCAAAAAACTAACTTTTTTTTGAAAACTCAACAAACATACTATGGTATGGTATGCACACCAGCCTTTTCTGGTATAGCATTCTTCTTAAAACCGAAAAGGCAGAGGAGTCAATTACCACTTTCCGCGGTCACTGAGGAGAAACAATCAGGTTTCGAAATACCGGTATCTGACCAGGAGTTATATGTTAGTGAGCTTTCTCCCCATTGGAGATGGTCTCCCTCTTTGGAGACTATAAGCTTTCTGAAGGTTCATTTTGAGAAGCATTTATTTATTCCCCATTCACCCACTCAAGCACATACTGTCAGTTAGGCAGAATCATCTACCACTGCAGATATGAAGGCTTACCACCCCGTATTTCTACAATCTGAGACATAAGAGCAAGCTTTGTTTATAATTCAATATTTCTTGCAGTCATTGCAACACCTAGCTGCTCTGTAAGTTGCTGGAATGGTGCTCGGTACTTATCCTTGGAATTTATTGTTTCATTGTCATTATATATATATATATATATATGTGTGTGTGTGTGTGTGTGTGTGTGTGTGTGTGTGTTCAGTTTCTTCAGTTTAACGTCCTTCCACTAAAAGTGATATCAGACGATGTGTTGAAGTATATGAAATGTGTGTATTAACTGTGTGGTTGTTTCTTGAAAATGTGTTGTATGAATAAGCATTTCTTATGATACGAGTTGGGATTGGAGATGGCCAGATGGACATGGACAAAGTGTGGATGGAGTGTGTGTGTGTGTGTGTGTGTGTGTGTGTGTGTGTGTGTGTGTGTGTGTGTGTGTGTGTGTGTGCGCGCGCGCGCGCGCGCACGCGTGTGTGCGTGCGTGCGTGCGCGCTTGTACGTAAATGTGTCAATTTATCCGGAATTAGGCAAGTACACTTTAAACTGAGTGTAGCATAGGAGCAAGAGTACTGTAAGTAATGCTAAGTAATTAACAATCTAATATTAAAGGATAGAACATCAAAGATAAATGCCCACTGGGCTGTGTAACAAACATTTACAAACTGAGGAAAGAAAAGAGTAGTCATTCAAAATCTTGGACACAGATGACACGCTGGATCCGTCACATAAACTACAAACGCCCGACATACGATATAATTCCTTGCTCTTGGACAATTGATTAATAGATGTCCTACTCCGAGTGTTTCTCCACACATACATCTAATGTTTTTACAGAACTTTGTACGAAAGGAATTTAACCGCATTCTGTACAGTAAACTTCTAATCTCCCCAGACAGAGAAGCAAGGTGATTGTTTGACGAGGCTTTCGAGTTGATTTTGCCACCAAATTTAGCACACACCTCTGATAATATTGAATATCTGAGCTCATTATCAAGTCTCTGAAGCTTTCATCCGATGTTTTGTTTAGGAGAATGTTGCATTCTGTTAAATCGTGTGTGTGTGTGTGTGTGTGTGTGTGTGTGTGTGTGTGTGTGTGTGTGTGTGTGTGTTATTGATAACATTAAATTAAAGTCAGATTACATGTTCACATACACACAACAGCATGACTAGGTATCTTTAAATGATAAATCACGATCAACTTCAATGCATCTGAAAGCAAACCTTGGTGCACGTGTTGGTTTAAAGTTCAGATGAATTGTGTACAACACATCTTCCATGAGACATACTCAAGTTTAGAGACTGATTATTCAGAAAACAAAACAGCATGCTTCATAATAAAACAATTATGGAATTAATCTTTTCTTTATATAAAACATATACATTTGCAAAATTTCTGTTATGCTGTTTCAGTATGTGACCATGTAAAACATTTGCAGTATGTAGTCTTTACAGGTGTCTTCATATTATGACCGAGTGCATTTGGCTGCTGCTATAATTACATATCATTATATTCATATCCAATTGAAACTTCAGTTTGAACTTATTTCTTTCACGTCTTTAGTCATTTTTTTTTTCAGCAATTTAGCCATATTTATTCAGGCCAGATGATTTGTTAAGGATTTATTCCCATCAAATCTTGTCACCGTCTCTGGGCCCACCTTTTGACACTTAGTAATATAAAGAGACAAAGGCAGAGAGAGAGAGAGAGAGAGAGAGAGAGAGAGAGAGAGAGAGAGAGAGCAGACAGACAGAGTGATGGTGAACTTTTATATCCCCATGTGAGTAGTATGTGCAAGTTTTCAAGTACTTACAGTGTTGGAAGGAATCTTTCAGAGCTTGTAGAGTTTGAATCGGAAAACAAGGAGTGGGTGAAGGAGGGAGTGGGAGGAGGGGGTGTGAAAATAACTGAATAAGGTTCTAAGAGAAAAAAGATGTAGTTTCAAGCAGATTCATGAAGAGGCAGTTTATATGAATGGAGGAGGGAAGGGGGCTGTCTCAAACAAAGCAGGGGGGGGGGGTCCTTGGGTTGCTTAGGTCGTGCTGGGGTCAAAGGGCAACACCCTGGGACACTTGGCCTTCACCAGCTGCACATGATGACAGGTGTTTTAGGCGCAGTTAAGGCCTCTCCCAGTACATTAGCTAGTCTTTTCATTAAATATCTGTTGTTAATCTAGCCTTTTTAAATAAAAAAAAAGATGAGAGGTGATGGGGTGGGGGAGGGGTTGGCGCCTACAACCTACCCATCCCCCCTCCACCTGCCTGCTCCCTTCCTATCACCCCTGCCTTCCAATATTATTGGCGTGCAATCTGCTTCAAGTTTTTGAGCACTTTGTCACCAACAACTTGAGCAGTTCGTCTACAACTAGAGCAGTTTGTTTGCAACTAGAGCAGTTTGTCACCTACAACTTCAGCAGTTTTGTTTACAATGAGAGCAGTTTGTCACCTACAACTTGAGCAGTTCGTCTACAACTAGAGCAGTTTGTTTGCAACGAGAGCAGTTTGTCACCTACAACTTCAGCAGTTTGTTTACAATGAGAGCAGTTTGTCACCTACAACTTGAGCAGTTTGTTTACATCTTGAGCAGCTTGTTTACAACTTGAGCAGTTTGTTTACAACTAGAGCAGTTTGTCACCTACAACTTAAGCAGTTTGTTTACAACTAGAGCAGTTTGTCACCTACAACTTGAGCAGTTTGTTTACAACTAGAGCAGTTTGTCAGGTAAAACTTGAGCAGCTGGTCAGGTAAAACTTGAGTAGTCTGTCAGGTAAAACTTGAGCAGTCTGTCAGGTAAACCTTGAGCAGTTTGTAAGGTAAAACTTGAGCAGTTTGTAAGATAAAACTTGAGCAGTTTGTAAGGTAAAGCTTGAGCAGTTTGTCAGGTAAAACTTGAGCAGCTGGTCAGGTAAAACTTGAGCAGTTTGTCAGGTAAAACTTGAGCAGTTTGTACGGTAAAGCTTGAGCAGTTTGTAATGTAAAACTTGAGCAGTTTGTAAGGTAAAGCTTGAGCAGTTTATCAAATAAAACTTGAGCAGTTTGTCAAAAACTTGAGCAGCTGGTCAGGTAAAACTCGAGCAGCTGGTCAGGTAAAACTCGAGCAGCTGGTCAGGTAAAACTTGAGCAGTTTGTAAGGTAAAACTTGAGCAGTCAGCAGTTTTCAGGTAAAACTTGAGCAGTTTATCAGGTAAAACTTGAGCAGTTTGTCAGGTAAAACTTGAGCAGTCAGCAGTCTGTCAGGTAAAACTTGAGCAGTTTGTCAGGTAAAACTTGAGCAGTTTGTCAGGTAAAACTTGAGCAGTCAGCAGTTTTCAGGTAAAACTTGAGCAGTTTGTCAGGTAAAACTTGAGCCCGTTTGTCAGGTAAAACTTGAGCAGTCAGCAGTTTTCAGGTAAAACTTGAGCAGTTTGTCAGGTAAAACTTGAGCAGTTTGTCAGGTAAAACTTGAGCAGTTTGTTACATACACAATTCAAGCAGTCTGTCAGGTAATACTTGAGCAGTTTGTTACATACAATTCAAGCAGTCTGTCAGGTAAAACTTGAGCAGTTTGTCAGGTCAAGCTTGAGCAGTTTGTCACTGATTTGATTTTCAGTACAGTTAAGATGTAATTTGTTTATAGTTACAATTTCCTGACTTGATTATTTTACTTATAAATGTTAAATGTTTCTCTTCTAATTTTCCTTTATGATTTCTATGTCATTCAGATGTCATTTTATTGTTTTCGTTTCTCATTGATTTATTAAGGTTTTGTAAATGTCAGTACAACACTATGTTAATCTGACAGTAAATGGTTTCAGTCAGTCAGTCACTGAAGCATGTACTGTCATTAACTGCCAAGTGGTGACACGCTATGGTAGAATTTTCAAGCCAAACCCAAGATACTTTGACCCATAATTGTCTAGGCTGAACTATGCTGCTTATTTTTTTAGGCGACTACAGAGACTGACCACAAGCCTCTTATCAGCAATGTGAATGTCTTCTCTTTTTCATTTGCCTCTCTGCCCGCTAAGTTAAGCAAAATGTAGGCCTACCTTTGTGCACTCGTCTTTGTCGCCGTATGCAGCCTGAACAAAGATGTCGAATTCAGCTTCAAAGTTTTTTTTTTCCAATTTTCGGCAACGTTGCCCTCAAAGGACAATATCTCTGGCTTGTGCAAAGCTTCCATGTTCCATGTTCAGAAAATAATCAACAATATCTTAGTCTCTGCGCCACGTACAGTAAATATGCAGCGAGCGTGTGAACGCAGCTTCTCATGCGTTTGAGAAGTAAAAAATAAAAAACGAAACCAACAACGGAAAACGAATTGTTTGTAGGTCAACAAGAAGCTAGTTTATACACCAATAGCTATTCGTCTACTTGCGCAAATCTAGGCGTTGGAGTTGCGAATATCAGCAGCTGCATTTTCTGACACCATGAAGCATGTACTGTCATTAACTATCAAGTTCAGAGCCTCAGAAAATAAACAGAAGCCTCGTGTCGTTGTCTTGCTGCAACCAGTGTCAATCGCTGCCGGAAGTTCCGAGGCTGACGTACGTTTACGAAATTAATAGTGCCTCATGATTGGTCTACAGTCATCTACAATTTGAGCAGTTTATCTGGTACAACTTAAGCTGTTTGTCTGGTACAACTTAAGCAGTTTATCTGGTACAACTTAAGCAGTTTATCTGGTACAACTTAAGCAGTTTATCTGGTACAACTTAAGCTGTTTATCTGGTACAACTTAAGCAGTTTATCTGGTACAACTTAAGCAGTTTGTCTGGTACAACTTAAGCAGTTTGTCTGATACAACTTGAGCAGTTTGTCTGGCACACCTTGAGCAGTTTGTCTGGCACACCTTGAGTAGTTTGTCTGGCACACCTTGAGTAGTTTGTCTGGCACACCTTGAGTAGTTTGTCCAGCTATGTGTAGATTTGTTTAGAAAGGCACATGAAGGAGGGGAGGGTGAGAGACAATCGTCCACCTCCACTCCCCCCCCCCCCCCCTCCCTCTCCGTAATTTTCCAGGAGAGTGAGGGGTGGATGGGGGGTGGGCGGGCAGGCGCCGCCACAATGCCACTACCAAGATGTAGTCTACGCATATGAGCTCCTGACATTGACAACACCAAGCACGAATGGTTTACCGTGCGGCTGGGAAGAACGAGCCAGTAAACATGCCGCCATTTATTTTCTACGCCATTGCTTGCCTGTCTACACAGCCCACCAGTCAAAGTGGGGCAGGGGCAGGCTTAAACATGAACATGATTTGATCAGTTGACACAGCATGGCTGAAGAGGACCCG
>JADBJO010017425.1:0-5000 GCA_016801955.1 Conus betulinus | reverse complement strand
AATATCTTAACTTCACCGTTTCTTGTAGTATTGATCTGTGGAGTACAAAAAAGCATGCTTTGTCAATATCATCAAAACCATTAAATATCTTATATGTCTGAATCAATTCCCCTTTTACTCCTCTTGCTTTTTAGTGTTGGAAGTTGTAATGTTTTTGATCTTTCTTGGTATGAGTAATCCTTTATACTATGGATCATCTTTGTGCTCTTCTTTGAACCTGTTCTAGAGTTTCTGATTGTTTTCTGTTTTGCCATGTTCAAGAATGGGTCTAACTAATGTCTTATACAATTGTAAGAAAGTGTCCTTTTCTATAAATGTAAAGGCTCTTTTATTATTCCCAATATTCTGTTGGCCTTGTTAACACGTATTTGCAATGTGATTATCAAATAGCAAGTTTTGTCGAAAGTCACACTTAGGTCTTTCTCTTCCTCACATTTAGATACTTTTATTTCCTTGTCCCCCATTTTCATTATATAATCATTTTGTGGGTTTGATTTTCCAATATGAAGATGTGATGTGAAGCTGAAAGAAGATCAGTAGAACCAACAGAACAGTTGATGGTTATGCTTCCAGCCAGCCCAGATAATTAAGCATTCAGTATGCTATTGATATGATTGGAACTTTCTAACCACTGTTCGTATGTTAGTGAAATTTGGAAAGAGAGGGGTTAGTTACCGCCAAGGACACAGACAGAGTACAGGACTGTCTGTCTGTCTGCCTATCTATCAATATATAGGGTCCCTTTTGTGTGACTGGGTTCAGGCGTGTGCTGTGCGCCAGCCTGGTGTTTCACTTTGTCAGGTCAAGGCCAAGACTGACATCAGCCCATGGTTACAGTCAGTCCATGCCGTTGTCTTAGGAAAGATATCGTGCTGGAAGACTATTGCGTTATTCCTTATGCATTTGCTCTGCTGATTTCTTTCAATACACATTCAGCAGACTTATGCATTTGCTCATGCTGATTTCTTTCAATACACACTCAGCAGACTTATGCATTTGCTCGTGCTGATTTCTTCCAATACACACTCAGCAGACTTATGCATTTGCTCATGCTGATTTCTTTTAATACACACTCAGCAGACTTACAGACCTTCTCATGTCGGGTTTGGTGGACCTCGGGATCACCTCCAGACAATTCAAGTTCACCATGTATGGTTAGTTGATGTGTGTTCAGCTGGCATCCTTGAATCATGGTGTAAGTCCTAAAGATTCAAATTTCAACTTATTCTAGGCAAAGTGTTGTGCCTGACTCACACAGTCTACACTGAGCTATATGAGGCAGGTATAACAGCGCCATCAGTGTGTTGTGAAAACTATCTGGAATTTACTGAGCAATATGAGGCAGGAATAACAGCGCCATCAGTGTGTTGTGAAAACCATCTGAAATTGACCTTTCCATTGACCTGGTCTCCAGTTGTCAGGCCACACCAGCCTAGCATCAGCCACTGACAGTTTATGCCAGAGCTGATGTGTATAATCATGTCGTACTGACAGCTTATGCCAGACCTGATGTACAATTGATGTCGTACTGACAGTTTATGCCAGACCTGATGTACAATTGATGTCGTACTGACAGTTTATGCCACAGCTGATGTACAATTGATGTCATACTGACTGTTTATGCCAGAGCTTATGTACAATTGATGTCGTACTGACAGCTTATGCCAGAGCTGATGTACAATTGATGTCGTACTGACAGCTTATGCCAGAGTTGATGTACAACTAATGTCGTACTGACAGCTTATGCCAGAGCGGATGTACAATTCATGTTGTACTGATACGGCCTATGCTGAGCAGTGTTCACTAGTAAGCTGAGATTGTCCAAATGCAGAGGTTTAGTACTCAAGGAACCATGTGCGGGTTCTTGATTCATGCTTTGTGATTTATGCCACATACTGTCACATAAACTGTACCTCATCTCTCCTGTGTTAGCAATGTGTGACTACGATCTGGAGGTGAAAGGTGACCTGGCTGTCTTTGTTCATGTTCACCCTGTACTCTTCGTCACACACACCATGTTAGTGGGGCTTAGATTGTAGGCTACCCTGCACTACCCCTGTAATCTTTGTTGCACACCCATGTTAGTGGGGCATAGATAGTAGGCTACCCTGCACTGCCCCTGTTCTGTCTTCATGTTCCCTAGGTCAGTGTTAGTAGTGTGGACATCTGTTCTATCTTCATGTTCCCTAGGTCAGTGTTAGCAGTGTGGACATCTGTTCTGTTCTGTCTTCATGTTCCCTATGTCAGTGTTAGTAGTGTGGACATCTGTTCTGTCTTCATGTTCCCTATGTCAGTGTTAGTAGTGTGGACATCTGTTCTGTCTTCATGTTCCCTATGTCAGTGTTAGTAGTGTGGACATCTGTTCTGTCTTCATGTTCCCTAGGTCAGTGTTAGTAGTGTTGACATCTGTTCTGTCTTCATGTTCCCTAGGTCAGTGTTAGCAGTGTGGACATCTGTTCTGTCTTCATGTTCCCTAGGTCAGTGTTAGTAGTGTGGACATCTGTTTTGTCTTCATGTTCCCTATGTCAGTGTTAGTAGTGTGGACATCTGTTCTGTTCTGTCTTCATGTTCCCTAGGTCAGTGTTAGTAGTGTGGACATCTGTTCTGTCTTCATGTTCCCTAGGTCAGTGTTAGTAGCGTGGGACATCTGTTCTTTCTTCATGTTCCCTAGGTCAGTGTTAGTAGTGTGGACATCTGTTCTACCTTCATGTTCCCTATGTCAGTGTTAGCAGTGTGGACATCTGTTCTACCTTCATGTTCCCTATGTCAGTGTTAGTAGTGTGGACATCTGTTCTGTCTTCATGTTCCCTATGTCAGTGTTAAAAGTGTGGACATCTGTTCTTCTACCTTCATGTTCCCTATGTCAGTGTTAGTAGTGTGGACATCTGTTCTGTTCTGTCTTCATGTTCCCTAGGTCAGTGTTAGCAGTGTGGACATCTGTTCTGTCTTCATGTTCCCTATGTCAGTGTTAGTAGTGTGGCCATCTGTTCTGTCTTTGTGTCCCTATGTCAGTGTTAGTAGTGTGGACATCTGTTCTGTCTTAATGTTCCCTATGTCAGTGTTAGTAGTGTGGACATCTTCTGTCTTCATGTTCCCTATGTCAGTGTTAGCAGTGTGGGACATCTGTTCCACCTTCATGTTCCCTATGTCAGTGTTAGCATTGTGGACATCTGTTCTACCTTCATGTTCCCTATGTCAATGTTAGTAGTGTGGACATCTGTTATACCTTTATGTTCCCTAGGTCAGTGTTAGTAGTGTGGACATCTGTTCTGTATTCATGTTCCCTAGGTCAGTGTTAGCAGTGTGGACATCTGTTCTGTCTTCATATTCCCTAGGTCAGTGTTAGCAGTGTGGACATCTGTTCTGTCTTCATGTTCCCTATGTCAGTGTTAGTAGTGTGGACATCTGTTCTGTTCTGTCTTCATGTCCCTAGGTCAGTGTTAGTAGTGTGGACATCTTTTCTGTCTTCATGTTCCCAAGGTCAGTGTTAGTAGTGTGGACATCTGTTCTGTCTTCATGTTACCTATGTCAGTGTTAGCAGTGTGGACATCTGTTCTGTTCTGTCTTCATGTTCCCTAGGTCAGTGTTAGTAGTGTGGACATCTGTTCTGTTCTACCTTTATGTCCCCTAGGTCAGTGTTCGCAGTGTGGACACGTCTGTTCTACCTTGATGTCCCCTAGGTCAGTGTTAGCAGTGTGGACATCTGTTCTGTTCTGTCTTCATGTCCCTAGGTCAGTGTTAGCAGTGTGGACATCTGTTCTGTCTTGATGTTCCCCTATGTCCAGTGTTAGTAGTGTGGACATCTGTTCTGTCTTTATGTCCCCTAGGCAGTGTTAGTAGTGTGGACATCTGTTCTGTCTTGATGTCCCCTAGGTCAGTGTTAGCGTGTGGACATCTGTTCTACCTTGATGTCCCCTAGGTCAGTGTTAGTAGTGTGGACATCTGTTCTGTTTTCATGTTCCCTAGGTCAGTGTTAGTAGTGTGGACATCTGTTCTGTCTTGATGTCCCCTAGGTCAGTGTTAGCAGTGTGGAAATCTGTTCTGTCTTGATGTCCCCTAGGTCAGTGTTAGCAGTGTGGACATCTGTTCTGTCTTGATGTCCCCTAGGTCAGTGTTAGTAGTGTGGACATCTGTTCTGTCTACCTTGATGTCCCTAGGTCAGTGTTAGCAGTGTGGACATCTGTTCTGTCTTCATGTCCCCTAGGTCAGTGTTAGTAGTGTGGACATCTGTTCTGTTCTCCTGTTGTCCTAGGTCAGTGTTAGTAGTGTGGACATCTGTTCTGTTCTGTCTTGATGTCCCCTAGGTCAGTGTTAGTAGTGTGTGGACATCTGTTCTGTCTTCATGTCCCCTAGGTCAGTGTTAGTAGTGTGGACATCTGTTCTTTCTTGATGTGTAGGACAGTGTTAGTTGTGGACATCTGTTCTACCTTCATGTCCCCTAGGTCAGTGTTAGCAGTGTGGACATCTGTTCTGTCCTTCATGTTCCCTAGGTCAGTGTTAAGTGTGTGGACATCTGTTCTGTTCTACCTTGATGTCCCCTATGGCAGTGTTAGCAGTGTGGACATCTGTTCTGTTCTACCTTGATGTCCCTAGGCAGTGTTAGTAGTGTGGACATCTGTTCTGTCTTCATGTTCCCTAGGTCAGTGTTAACAGTGTGGACATCTGTTCTGTCTTTGATGTCCCCTAGGCCAGTGTTAGTAGTGTGGACATCTGTTCTGTCTTGATGTCCCTAGGCCAGTGTTAACAGTGTGGACATCTGTCTACTTGATGTCCCCTAGGCCAGTGTTTAGCAGTGTGGACATCTGTTCTACCTTGATGTCCCCTAGGCCAGTGTTAACATTGTGGACATCTGTTCTACCTTCTGTTCCCCTATGGCCAGTGTTAGCAGTGTGGACATCTGTTCTACCTTGATGTCCCCTAGGCCAGTGTTAGCAGTGTGGACATCTGTTCTGTCTGATGTCCCCTAGGTCAGTGTTAGCAGTGTGGACATCTGTTCTGTT
>JADBJO010017424.1:17500-37724 GCA_016801955.1 Conus betulinus | reverse complement strand
ATCCAGTCCTCGCCCTGAGTAGGGACTACAACATGCAGGCGCGGTCATGCAATCATAATGGAACATCAAGTGAAAATAGAAGAGAAAATGAACATGAAAAAAAAAATAATTAATAAACAATAAAACAAACACAAAAAATAAAAATAAAATAGATAAAAATGAAAAAATAATAATAACGAAGGGGGAGGAGAGGGAAGTGGGGGTGGGAGGTGGGAGGTGGGGAGAGCTTGGGAAATATCTGGAAATGTACCCCAAACATACAAAAATTAGCATGTTAAAAAACAGACAGACCGTAAAAATGAATATGACAAAGTACGTACCTTAATTTTGAACACACACAACAACAACGCACGCAACGCACAGACAGAGAGAGAGAGAGAGAGAGAGAGAGGAGAGACATGAGAGAGACACGCAGAGAGAGAGAGAGAGAGAGAGGAGAGAGAGAGATGAGAGGAAGGGAGGAGAGAAGTGGGGAGGAGGGGGGGAAAGTAGAGGAGGGGGGAGGGGAGGAGAGGGAGCGAGAGAGATGGGGGAGGAGAGAGAGAGAGAGAGAGAGAGAGAGAGAGAGAGGAGAGAGAGGAAGGGGGAGGGGGAGGGAATCATTTTTCGTAGGGAGGATGATAATATGAAGAAGTATTTAGGGAAGGAGATGGGGGATTAAAAAGAGGGGGGGGGGGGGGGGGGGGGGGGGGGGGGGGGGGGGGGGGGGGGGGGAGGGGAAAAAGAAAAAGAAAAAAAAGAAAGAGAGAGAGAGGGGAGGAGGGGGGGAGACAGAAAGAGAGAAGAGAAGAGTTGATTAGAGAGAGAACTGGAGGGGATTGGGGGGGGGGGGGGAGGGGAAACGTACAATAATAGGGGTGGGGGGGGGGGGGGGGGTGGGGGGGGGGGGGGAAACAGTATGGGGGGTGGGGGAAACATAGGGCACGAGGGAGGAGAGAGGGTGGGGAGAAGAGGGGAAAAAGAGGGAGAGAAGAGAGAGAGAGGAGAGGAGAGAGAGGGGAAGGGGGGGGAGGGACAGAAAGAGGAGAGGTAGTAATTAAGCATAAACATGTAAATAATTTGAAATGGAAAATGTACTAAAAGACGTTACAACAATTAGTATGTATAAAATCAGACGGTAAAAAGGAATATTGACAAAGTATGTACATAATTTGGACACACACACACGCACGTTCGCGCAGAAGAGAGAGAGGAGACGAGGGAGAGAGGAGAGGAATGAGAGGAGAGAGGGAGAGAGAGGGAAGAGAGAGGGGAGAGAAAAGAGAGGAGAGAGGGGAGAGAGAGAGAGCAGGACAGACAGAGACAGACAGAGGGAGAGACAGAGGACAGGGGGTGACCAGGGAGAGAGGGAGAGAGAGAGAGAGGGAGGAGAGAGTAAAAAAAAAGGGCACAACATATAATCATTTTGTTTTCCATGAAATGCGTAGGAAGTATTCATAGAGGGATTTAGAAAATGACATGGAGGTTTGGAGGGAGAGAAAAGAGAGAAGGAAAAAAGAAGAGAGAAAGAAAAAAAGAAAAAAAAAAGAGAGAGAAAACAGAGAAAGAACCACGAGACAAGAGAGGAGAGAGAGAGAGCAGAGAGAGACAGAAAGACACAGAGAGATACAGGAACTGGGACAGGAGAATTCAATGAATACATGAAACGGAAACCCCACTCATGGAAAGATCATGTTAAAGAACAAACACATTAATAAACATGTGCAATATAACACACGAAAAGAGCTGACTAAAAATGATGAAACAATACATATCATATTATGAGCAAAATCATGATAAGAAGATGAGAACAAGGAGAGCATGTACTTGAAGGCACTTGTGTGCAAGAGAGAGAGAGAGAGAGAGAGAGAGAGAGAGAGAGAGAGGGAAAGAGAGAGAGAGAGAGAAGAGCCAGGAGAGAAGAGAGGGAGGGAGAGAGGAGAGAGAGAGGGAGAGAGCGAGAGGAGAGGAGAGAAGAGAGAGAGGAGAGGAGAATAGGGGAGTGCGGGGAGAGGATGTAGGAGAACTGGGAGAGAGGGGAGAGGGAGAGAGAGAGAGAGAGCAGAGGAGGGAGAGAGATCAGAGAGAGAGAGAGAAGAGAGAGAGAGGAGAGAGGAGAGAGAGGGGATGGGAGGGAAGGAGTAACGACGATAGAGAGAGAGAGAAGGAAGAGGCGAGAGTGGGTGTGGGAAAGAGCATGTTTAGAACAATCTAACAATCAAAAAAAACAACAAGGAGATGTAAGACAATCGATTTGAAGCACCAGGGAAAAAAAAAAAAAGAAATAAAGCATAAATGGAGGGGGGGGCGGATGCATAATGATAGCCCAGTCACACCGGGTAGGGGGGTGGGGATGTCATCTAGATAATATATCAAGTCATTACAGGAGAATGAGATGAGAGAGAGAGAGAGAGAGGAGAGAGAGAGAGAGAGAGAGAGAGAGAGAGAGAGAGAGAGAGAAGAGAGAGAGAGAGAAGAGAGAGAGAGAGAGAGAGAGGAGAGAGAGAGAGAGAGAGAGAGTCGCATGAAGAATAAAAGCATAACGACATAATGACAAGAGGGCAACAGATAGTAGGAACACACACACACACACACACACACACACACACACACACACACACACACACACACACACACACACACACACACACACACACACACACACACACACATAAGACATACTTACTAAACAGAAGATGTGCATTTCAAATACAAAAACACTTTCTAAATTAGACAGGCTCATACATAAGGTAAAAAGAGGGGGGTGGTGGGTGGTGGTGGTGGTGGATGGATTTATGGCGGAGTATGCAAATACTGGCAGATGAGATGGTTGAAATAATGGTGTTTGAAGGTTGATATGCATTGGTGTTGTTTGGTTGATTCAGGGAGCGAGTTCCATTGACAGGAAACCTGAATATGTTAAACTGGATTTGAATAAGTCAATTCTAGGAACAGGGACATGAAGTTTAGGTAGAGAGTTCTTGAGGAATTTATTTATCGAGAATCTGTGAACTAATGTGGTGGGGGTGCCTTCCCAGACACAATCCTGTGCATTACGATCCCTTTGTTGTATTCTAATCTCTCAGACTTAAGGGGAGAACCTGAATCTTTTTATAGTCCGAGTCCAGAAGACTACTGGTTTTTTTAGGAGGACTAATTTGAGTGCTCGCTTGTGTAGGCTTAGTAATGGTTTGAGGGGGTGTTAGCGCTAGCACAGTCCCATAGAGTAGATCCATCCATAGTCTATGTGTGATTGAATATGAGACTGAAAAAAAAAAAAGAGCTTGCGTGAATGCAGGTCGAGGAAGCGTTTGATTTTGGAGAGTTGATAAAAACTTTCTGTGAAACTTTTTTGCACAGTGAGTTTATGTGAGCTTGCCAACTAATGTTGTTATCAATTGTTATTCCTAGCACTTTGAGGCATGTTACCTGTTCAACAGGTTCATCTTTCAGATGTACAGGAGGAAACTTAATAGTGAGATTTTTGTCTTTTTTGCCTGTTGATAAGCATGGATTTAGTTTTTTTTTTTTGAGGGTGAAGCGACATGTGATTTTTAGTTCAGTCCATTTTACGAGGTCATTCGCACTTTCTTGTAAAGTTTGTGCAAGAACAGTAACATCAGAATGATTTGTGTGTATTGTTGTATCATCTGCAAAGAGTTCACATGCGGATGTGATATGGAGTGGTAGATCATTGATGTAAATTGTGAACAGTAAGGGACCCAGGATAGAGCCTTGTGGGACGCCATAGGAGGAAAGTTTGAAAAATGAAGAGTAGTTGTATTGATTTTCACACATTGTTGCCTATTTGCGAGATATGATTGAAAAAAAACTTAGAGTTTTTTGTGGATAAGCCATACAATTTTAATTTTCTAAGAAGAAGGTTATGGTCTATCACATCAAATGCTTTTTTGAAATCGATGAATAGGACACCACAATATCTGTTGTTGTTAATGCTATTTAGCCAGTCATCAACTAAGTTGATTAGGGCTGTGTGTGGCATGAATGGTTGTGTGTCGAAAAAACCCCGGACTGTCTTGGATGAAGCAAATGGTATGTATTTAGGTGGTGTAAAGTGTGTGTTTGTTCATGTGTTTTTCCAAAGGTTTGGAAATAGAGGAAATGATTGAGATTGGTCTGTAGTTTGCAGGGTCTGAGTTGTCACCTGCCTTGTGGATAGGAATGACTTTTGCTTTTTTTGAAACTGTCGGGAAAATGATTTTGTCTATGCATAAATTGAAGACGTATATGTTAATGTATCTGTAATTGCTGGAGCTGATAGTTTGAGGATTTTCCCGTCTAGGCCATCCACCCCGCAGGTACCTGACTGTTTTAGTTTTAGGTGCGTTAGGTAGTGATAAACTTTCAAAAACTGTTATTGGTGGAATATAAAGTTCAGACGTGATGTTTTTTTCTTTGGCAATATTGTTTCAGTTTTTGAAGATCGTTTGATTTGGAAGAATCTGTCGTGACAATTTTATTAGCTATAGTGCAAAAGTGCGTGTGTTTTAGCTGTGTTCGACAGAGATGTCTTTAATTACAGTTGATTTTGAAGAAGATTTATTGTTTGTAAGCTCGTTAATAGCTCTCCATACTAATTTTGGGTTCTGATTTGATGATATTAGTTCTCGATAATATTTTGTTTTTTTTCTCTGCGCTTCTGTGAATTTATTGCATTTCTCAGTTTTCTAGATTCTTCTTCATAGCCATGTTGTTTAAGCAGATCTCTAAGGTAACCTGCCTCCTGTAACTCTTTAGTGTACCATGCCGGTTTAGGATCATGCCGTGCCGTACTCTAATCGTTTTTAGAGGGGCGTGTTTATCATATATTTCTGTAAATGTTTTGATCCAAAATTCAACAGCAAGATCTGGATCAGTTATGTCAAAAACTGAAGAGAGATTTGAGTTAAGCAAGTCATGCAGAAAGTCTTGGTCGTTAAAGTTTGTAAAGCAACGGTTAGTAGGTTATTGTCTTGTGTCCCGTTTTGGGGATTTTTTTACTCCTTTTTTTGGACCATGTGACACAAATTGGGTAATGGGTCACTACAGTTTAGAACAGGGACGCAGGCTTCTGCTATGTTAGTGTTATCTGAAACATAAACATGGTCAATAAGTGTCTTCGAGTTTGGGGTGACTCTCTCGTTGGAGATTCGATGAGTTGGTGTAGTAGATTAAATAGATTGAATGCTTGCGTCCCATTGGTTTTGCACTTTTTAGAAGGTCTATGTTAAAGTCTCCAAGTAAAATGATTTCCTTGGATTCTAGCGAGACTGCATCCATCATCGTAATAAATTTGTCGACCCAGTTTACTCTCTTTGAGATGGATTCCTGTAGCAGAATCCAACCAAAATGGAAGGGTTTTTTTTTCAGCTTAACTTCTATCCAGACACATTCTACATCGTTACTTTCTAGGTGTAGAGAAGTCGTTTGAAGGTAAGGGTTTCGCTGATGTAGATAAGAAGACCCGTCTCTTTCGCTTGTGTAGGATCTTTTCGGATTGTGTTATATCCTGGAATTGTTACATCATTGTCGCTAATGTGTGCAGTTAATCTGGATTCAGAGAGTCCTAAAATATGAAAGGGTTTACCATGATTCCAAATCAGTGTTGATATATCTGATGTCTTATTGACTGCATGTTGGATATTAAGGTGACAGATTCGAAGTCCTTCTTTACATGGCCACGCAGACTGGTTCTTGTTCATTTCTAGTTGTATATTGATGTGATGATTATAGGAGACGACGATTTTGCACGTTAACTATCGTTAAGATTTGTATAGTCAGAGAACACACAATAAAAGCACATAAAAGAGAGGGAAAATGGGGTTGGTTTACACACCGTAACAACTTTAGGAAACTAGAACGAATGAGAAGACAATAAAATCTTCACACTATATGTCCGTACGCTCCTCGGTCAGATGGTATTCTTATGGAAACACTTTTTTTTTTTGCAATGAAGAAGATATACACAAAAGGAAGTACTTCTAAAGCAAAATTATGATTAAGGGGACAGAAGAAGAAGAGGTAATAAAAGGTAAAATGAAACTTAAGACAAAGCAAAGAACCAACAACCCAAAATGAAAACAAGTGGGAAAAAAAAGCCACTCGGACACAAATACACAAGTCACGTAGTTGCACTTGTAACTACGAGTTGGCAATGCACAATATTGCCTCGCTCGTAGTAAATAGTAGTTATTGCAGAAGTCTCCTGCTGCAGAGGCTTTGTTCAGTCTCTTTTCTATAGGGAACCTTTTTTTCTCTTTGTTTTACTTAAATACAAACACAATTGTGTCCGTATAGTACACACACAACAGAACAATCTTCAATGCAAAATGATAATGAAATGAGAAACAAGCAAAAGTTAAAGTTACAAACAATTGTGCAACAACATATACAAAAAAAGGGTAAACAATGTGTTCAAAGGAAAAAGAATAATGAGTATTGGTCTATATATGACTCGTATAGTCTCTCAATACGGGCACGCGTCACACTCCCAATGTCAGCACGTTTTTGTTCGGTCTTTTAACCACTGAGTGGCAGCACTTCGATGACGACGCACCAGTTTTGTTTGTCTACAACACTCCCAATGTCAGCACATTTTGCCCTGTCTTTTTAAACACTGAGTGGTAGCACTTCGATGTCGACGCACCAGTTTTTGTTTGTCTACAACACTCCCAACGTCAGCACATTTTGCCCTGTCTTTTTAAACACTGAGTGGCAGCACTTCGATGTCGACGCACCAGTTTTTTTTGTTTGTCAACAACACCACAGAACGCACTTCTTGAGATAAGAGTAATAACTCGTATATAATAGTATGCAATGCATCTGACAGGCACCCGACAGACTACAGCAGGCCAGACAAGGAAAAACGAACAAACAAACAAAATACACATAGATTTTACATACACACCCACACACGCACGCGCGCGCGCGCGCGCGCGCACACACACACACACACACACACACACACACACACACACACACACACACACACACACACACACACACACACACACACACGCACGCACACACACACACACACACACACACGTGTGTGTGCCCACACACACACACACGCATGTAGAAAACCATTAGATATGCGCTCAAAACAATTAGATATGCGCATACGTACATAGCACATGGATGATGAAAATTAATAGCATATCGCACTACATACCTATGTGATATGAAGTGGAGATAAAACATATGCACGCTCACAACCATTAGATGCACGCTCACAACCATTAGATATGCGCATGAATTAGCACATAGCACATAGATGATGAATTAGCATATCGCACTACATACCTATGTGATATGGAGTGGATATAAACACATGCAGAGACGGTGATCAAGCAATGATATATGAATATAGGGAGGCATACAGGCGACATGTTAATTACTTAAATGAGGCCATGGGGGAGAGGAGCTGCTTGGTATTGCTGTGACAGGAACTGAGCGGTCATTGTGTTCAGACTGAACAGCAAATGGATGTAGAGGGCTAGGGGGTTGTACTGGCTGCTGTGGGATGTGTGTGTGATGGTGGGGGGCTGGAAGTGTAATGTGTTGGGGTTTGAAGGACTGTTGTGTTGGGAGGTGTAAGGTGGGCATTGTCTGGAGTTGGTGGATTGTATGGGGTATTAGAGGGTGGTAGTTGTGCTGTGCTGTGAAATTGTAGCCAAGATGGGTTGTGAGGTTGAGGTTGCAGATGATGTGTTTGGAGGGGTGGGGTGTGTGTGTGGGTTGCTGCTAGTGTGTGGTTTGGACATGGAAGGGGGGGTGATGTGCTATGTGGGGGTGGAGGGTGCAGGTCACGTTTCTGTACTCTTTACATTGCTGTTTGTCATTTCTATCCACTGGGGAGGAAAAAGAATACATGTGGGTGGGGGGGAAGTGAAGGGGTTGTTTTGTAGGGCGTTGATGCCTACCTAGTATATTATAGACACTGCGAGAGTTTGGGATTTTGGGGAGTGTTCGCTGGGAAATCAGTTTCATAGTTATAACTAGGTGGACTGTTAGTGGTCACTGGGGCGTCTTGTGCTGGAAGACGTTCCCTTCTTCCTCTTTGTGAGGTGGGGTCTGATGCAGTTGGGAGGCTTGGGTCTTGTAGTTAGTGGGACAGATGTTGGAGGCAAGGACTTTGCAGCCATATGAACTGGGGTGCAGTCTGTCTCGGTACATGGCTTTCTTTGGCGCCCCAGATCTGGCGAGGAAGGAGGGGGTGTTGTCTAAGTAACTGACCCCCCTCTTGACGGCAGGAGAGGCGAAGATTGGCCGTGGATCGTGACGCCATGTCCTTAAGGGGGTGTTGACAGAGAGAGAGAGAAGAATTGGTGAGAGAGAGAGAGAGAGAGAGAGAATTGGAAAGATGGATAAAGAGGGAAAGGGGGGTTGGGGGGTGGGAGAGAATGGGTGTGGGGGGCGAAGAAGGGCGAAGAAGAAGAAGAAGAAGAAGAAGAAGAGAAGAGAGAGAGGGGGAGACGGGAGGGGGGGGGGGGGGGGGGGGGGGGGGGGGGGATGATAAAGGTAGCGTGGTAGTGGTAGGAAGAACAACTTCCTTAAATCTGTAGATGTGACTGACTTGATCGATGATCCACGGAAAGAAACAGGCTACCTTAAAACTGTCAATGTTGAATGTGAACAGTTACTTTGAATGAAGAGAACATGGTAGAAAAAAAAAACAACCAACAATAACAAAACAAGTAATCTCTAGTTGCAAAATGAGGCGACTGCAGGTGGAAATCTAAACAAATTTGAAATGTAATTAACAGCGAACCGCCAAGAAAACGTAGACAAACGAATCACAAGACCAAAAAAAAAAACGCGCGTTTCGACCTCTTAGGTCTTCTTCAGGCAAGACACAAAACACTCTTCTTCTCCTTCTTGGCGTTTGCAGACTACATCACAAGTCCAGACTGTGTGATAGATAGTGCTGCATTCTCCATCTTCTGGTAACAGCCGGTCGCATACCAAACTTTCATGTGCCATGGCCTTACCAAAGGAGTCGAATATAAACAGACAGGCACACTAGTTTTCAGAATTCTCATGTCTGATTCTCCTTCTTTTCTTTCATATGCCCATCAAAGTACATGCCAGGTGACTCCAGACAGATAGATTAGATTCAAAGGAATGGGACTATTTTTGAGAGGACTACCCGGCGAAAACATTAGGTGCAAAGGCTTGAAATGTGACGTCAGCTGAATGGTAACTCGCGCGCATTTCTAGAATGTAAATTATGTCATCAGTAGAAATTCCTGAAAATAAGCGACATGATTGAAAGGGGGGGGGATGTGTGTGTGTGTGTGTGGATGGGGGCCGGGGGGGGGGGGGGGTGGTGGGTGGTGGTGGTGGTGTTCATTTGATCTATTTTCAGTTTAACATCAGTCTCTGGCTATAGTTCATGTTACGCTCAGAACTCTCGCATGGATTGTACAGTGTTTTGGTACAGAATCCTAATTGTGGCGTGTGGCCATCCGTGGCCAGTGGCCACACACCCCATCTTGCTGTTTCAAGGAGGGGGCCATGTCCGGAACACAGGCTCCGCTGTCAGGTCTTCCTGTCCACACAGGAAGAGACTGGAGAGGGGCAGGAGTGTCCGCGTCCAGTAGGTATGACGGACAGTCCACTCCGCGGTGTCCAGTGCGGCGCCTCACTCCGTCGCTCTCTGCTTGGTCATCAGGGGGGGGGGGGGGGGGGGGGTTTGTCGTTCCTGGACATGTCTGGCGTGGTGAGTGCCCTGAAGATACTTCGCCTCGCGCTGTTGATGACGCTGTTGCTGGGTTGTTCTTCCCTACGGCAAATCTTTGCCAGAGGATCAGCCTGCACATTCCCAGGAACTTTGCTCTGGGTCATGACCTGCTGTATGGGAAAACGATGCCCGTGATTATTTCCTTTCACAAGTTGATGGTTTAAGGCTCTGTATGAAAAGAAAGTTCAAAATTCAATCCCGTTCTCACTACTGTACTAAGATGATGTGGCTGCTATTGATAACAATAACTCAATGACACACCGTTCGATTGACCGAATTCAGTGCCCATTTTTTTTTGTAGTGTTGCAGTTTGAATAAACAAGCAAGCAAACAGGCACACAAATCACCATCTTCTTTCACACACCATTAACATCTGTCAATCCAAATCTTCAACTGAAATCACCAAAAACTGCTTTATAAAGCCGACTCAAAATCTGTTTTGCTATCAGCCTTGTCTGACTTTTAGTTCTCGTGGACGTGTTCATTTACGTGCCCTCATTATTTCATTTATTTATTATTACTATTATTATTATTATATTTTGCGTACGCAGGCTGACACTCCTGCGGACACTCCCTGTAGAGACAGGCAAGGGTTGATCCCATCTACCCAACAAAGAGAGTGGAGTTTGTGTGTGTATGACCGTTTTTTTTTTTTTTTTAAATCCCGCCATTAAGGCAGCCCTGCTCCATCTTCGGGGAAGGTGCATGCGATATGTAACGTGTCATCCATACCAACAGCCAAGCTGGCCTTCTCTTCCGAAAGTTGGTGATGGGATTTCATGTGTGTGCAAGATGTTATGCGTGCGTTCACACACGGAATCTCGGTTTATAGCTCATTCGAAGGATTGGATGGGAAATGGAGTCAGAACCAATGTTAACTCCGAGGGAAAAATCCCCCGTACCGAAACGGCCCGGCAGAGATTCGAACCCTCAACCTCAAGATTACGAGTCCGGCGCTCTACCACTGAGCTATTCCGGCCCCGTGCCCTCAGTACGAAATAACCTTCTGCTCCACTGTAGTTCCGATTTGAGTAGTGCGTCATTCTCAGATACATGGGCTTCTCGTAAACAAACTAAACTACACTTGTAGTTCCTTGTATGATGCAAAACGGTGCGTCTGCTATAGTCAGAAATCTACATTGAAGGACTAAACATGAAGCTTGTCCATCAAAATAGCATGCTTATGAGGGTGTTGTGCAATATAAGGTTCTGATTCCCTGTTTATTCTCTGTTTATTGAGTGGGGTTATCCCTAATGAAATGCTTAAGGGTGTGCAAAATATGATCCTGATTCCGGATTGATCGTCTGTTAACTAAATGGGGTCATGACTGTACATATTGTTCAAAGAGGTACGCGCCGTCCTCCATTTCGATGACGTGCCTCAGTGCCGCACTGTGGAAGACCTTGCTGGTCAGATGGTCTATGTCTTCAGTTGCTCCCCCTCCCCGTTATCGATCACATTAAGAGCTGGCCTCCTTCTCAGATGCTGCACAGTCTTCTTACAGTGCTGAAAAAGGGTTTTGAAGTCGTAAGGAGAAGGACAGCTTGGCCTGACACTCTTTGCTGCTTACTGCCTTGGAGCTGACGGTCTTGTCCTCTCTAACTGTCATCGGGTGGGACTCTGTCTGTCTGTCTGTCTGTCTGTCTGTCTCTCTCTGCATCTTGTCTCCTTTCCCTCCTCAGTAGGGGAATCTGAAAAAAAAAATTCAACACACAGATTATCGGCTGTTTTGGACCGGTTGTTTGACCACATGATGAACGATGTCCTTTTGGCACATCGACGGGTGGTGGTTCTGCTCCAGACGTTTAGAACAGGTAACCGGCTTTGGGAGAACCAGCTTTTTGTCCTCTGCGGAATAGCTTGCCCCAAAACAGGCTGAATTTGGATACCTTTACTAGAAAACACCATGGACTGTAATGTAATCGAATCTTCAGTCTTACAAACAGTCTGGTAAATTTGCCATCTACGTTTCTCGCTTCCTAAACCTTGACAGACAGCCCAACCCGGATCCTATTTGGACGAAAATGCGTTCTTACTTAAAAAAAAAAAAAGAAAAAAAAAAAAAAAAAAAAAAAAAAAAGAAAAAAAAAAAAAAACAACAGCTACACTAGGAATCCACATAGTGATTGTGATTTCCCTTCCAGAATCACTCTTCAGTACAAAAAAGCTTTGAATTTTCAAGCTATAACATAGCCCTTCTCACCTTCCTACCTTGGATGAAGGACCGGATGATTTCCTCCGAACACTTGCAGCCTCTGATTTGCAGAGCCCTGATAAATGACACCGGTTCAGCTGCCCTCTCCGATGTCGAAATTAGTTCAAGGACATGAGGGAGATTGCTGATCGTGTCGGGAATGTCTTGGCTCACCTGTTTTGTAAACCTTGGGTAGATGTTGTTGATGCACCCATGATGGCTTCCTGAAAGCTTCCCTCCTGCTCTGTCCTCTCCCCGATGTGCTCCTCCTGCATGTTCTTCTGTCTCTCCTTCGTCCTTCTAGCACTTGTGCCTTGAAGGTACCTACCACGCCGGCTGTTGTTGAAACCCACCTGTATCATTTGATCATCTTCCTCTCACTGCTGCTTAGCATGTCGTCCTAAGGTCCAATGGCTCACGTGACTCCGTTACAGACCCTTGTTTGTTAGGCTGTCTTTGAAGAAAAATAAAAGTTTGTGATTTTGCGGTAAACAGTTCATCTCCAAGGTCTGGCTTCGTCTTAGTCCAGTGACTCTCCGGGTTTCATTCATGTTCGCAGAGATGACCAATGGATGGATGATGAAACTGGTATCTGATGTAAAGGAGATGCTCTTGTCATGCCAAAACTGCTTCAGTTTTGTTAACGCTGCCATTGCCTGCGCTATTCTGACCAGTACTGGCCAAACGGGAGTATTGGGAGGAGGAAACGTGGCCAAACGGAACAAGGGGTCCCAAAAAGACTCTGAGGCGGGCGGTACCATAAAAGAGAAGGCGAAACGGGAATGGGAGACTCCTCTTTTTTTCTCTCTGTCTGTCTGTCTGTGTGTCTCTCTCTTTTATCCCTGTCTCTGTCTCTCTCTGCCCTTTAAACCCCAGCCTCCGCCCCCCGCGCCTTCCTTACCTTTCAAAGCTACTCACTGCCTTTGAAGTCAGCCCTCACCTGTTGACATTACGTCAGCGCACCCACACCAGGGAGACAGTTCTCCCTGCCCGCCCTCCCCAGCGCGATTGGGCGAAATCCCTCCACGCCCTAATTCGTTCCTCCATACCCATACATGGACGATAGAGATGGGAAAGGGGGAGGGTTTAAGTTGGGGCAAGGGGGTGGGGGCTGTTGGTGGTAATGGAGCGGCGGAAGGAGGGGAGGTGGGGGGGGGGGGGGGGGGGGGGGGGGGGGTCTTGGACATCACACGTTGATGGTCGTCTTAGGGAGAAGCCGCTCACCCACCCACGGGCGACAACTCATGTGCGATGGTCGTTGCAAGACACGAGAGAAGATCGTCTCAAAAGTCACGTTTACACGACCCGTCTTGTGTCCATTCGGTTGAATATCTGGCCATCCCGTGTAACCCTTGGCTCTTCTTGAGCCAGGCGAGGCCACACGATAGGCATGGATTGGATGAGTAGGTGGCTAGGATAGCAAACTCGCAGACCAAGGTCGGAAGTTAGTGCAGTCATTTCTACTGATTTCACCATACAGAAAGGGGTTACACACACAACACACACACACACACACACACACACAGAGGCACGCACACACACACACACACACACACACACACCTTGCCCATGGCTTTTCTTTTGATTTTCCCCCCTTTTTCTTTTGTTAGACACCCTCTGATAGGATTGGTCATACTCATACCATATTTGGGCATAAAAAAAGGCATACGAGTTTGTCCATGAAAGCGAACTGCATTCTGCTAGAGCTCCGCCTCTGTGCCCTGTCCCCCCCCCCCCCCTCCCCCCCCCGTAAGTCTCAATCCCCTTCCCTACCTCACTTCCGCCCCTCCCTCCCACGCCCAGTCTCTTGTGTCACTACTTAATTGTATATATTCTACACGCAGTGTTCAAACAACCACTCACACAAACACCTGAGAGGCGAGGAGAGAAAGAGGCTACTTTAAGACATATAACGGGTAGTTATTTGTCAAGACAGGCCTAGACGGATGTCTGTAAATAATCTATGTATAGACTTGAAAAGCGTCTTGGCTGATTTGAGCCTATGGCTTCGTGCTCGCTGTCTTCTTTCAAGATGTTCACACACAACACACACACACACACACACACACACTCGCTCTTTCAGTTCAACCCGATCCGCTTGCCCACCCTTTCGGCCTGTTTCCCCACGCCCCAAGCACAACCGCACCCAATCTGCTGCACGCCTTTTGTGTGCCATCTGTTCTGTTGTCTGTCTGGTTGTTTCGTCTCCCTATTGTAGTTCTTTTGTTACTTTCACGATGTATTGCACACACACACACACACACACACACACACACACATATATATACATATATATATATATAAGAGAGAGAGAGAGAGAGAGATAGAGATGGTCTTTTCCCAATGCTTTTATCTCTGAAGCCAATTATTGTTGTTGTCGCTTCCCTTGTGTATGCACAATCTCTTTTTCAACCTGGGAACCTGGGATGCTAACTGAATGCTGTTTAGTATATATATGACACACACACACACACACACACACACACACACACACACACACACAAACAACACACACACTCACTCTCTCTCTCTCTTCTCTCTCTCTCTCTCTCTCTATTTCACACACACACACACACACACCGAGAAAGTAGTCTTCCGTTGGAAACAAGCACCGCCAGTTTTTTAAGCAGCCTAGAACTACATTCACGTTCTTCATTAACGGTAAAGGAGAGAGGAAAGGGAGGGTGGAGTAGTGAGAAGTGGGAGGATTGGAGGGGGGGGGGGGGGGGGGCGGAGGTGCCCATAGAGTCGAGGAGGAGTCAGGGGTGGGGGTTGGAGGGCGCGGAGCGGTTGGAGTGACAAATAGAGTCGTAGCGGGTCAAAAGTTGCGCAAGAGAGGGGTGGGGGGTTGGGATGAAAAAAGCGAGTGGGCGAGGAAAGGTTTGAAAGAGAGGAATTGAATGACTAGGTTAACTTTAGTGGGGGGCGTGCAAAGTGGCGCACGCCTGCGTGGACAGTTTGCGCGGCAATCCACACTTGGTGTCTGGTGATTCCTTCGGACGACTGTTGGTAAAGAGACGCCACGTTGGAAGGCCTGTATCCTTAAATTAAACCCCAATGCAATGTTTGTTAGAGAATCATCTCTCTCTCTCTCTCTCTCTGTTTTTAAGTTATTTGATTTGACGTTTTGATAACTGCTGAACTGCTGTTGGGGACTTTGCAATGACTGCTCCTGTCATGATTTGATCACTCAGGCTACCGCATCCTAAGAGGCCAATTGAATGAATTACTGGCATTCGCATTGCAGGCTGGCATTCGGATTGTCTGTCCGTTTGTCTGTGTCTGTCTGTTTGTTTGTCAGTCAGTCTGTCTGTCTGTCTGTCACACACACACACACACACACACACACACACACACACAACAACTGTTGATATCGCCTGAAGGTGGAATTAGATTCAGATTTAACGTGCAAACCCATCTCAAGTGACACGAACAGACGGAGAGACTGGGTGTTAAAGGAGGTGAGACGGACTGGATGATGAGGGGGAAGATTTAAGAAAGGGGGGGGGGGGGGGGGAGTGGGGGGCAGGGGAAGGAGGTGAGGAAGAGTGAGGGAGAGTGGAGGAGGGAGGTAGGAGTCGTCCTGCAGAGCTCTTCAAAAAAAATAGGAGTCGGTGTTAGCATCGGATCAGTCTGGGTCATGTCTTGAGAATGTTGAGGAGATCTTTCGGGATACATAAGAAAATGTTTTTGATATGGAGCCCGATTATGCCGGATAAGTTTCTGTGTTTTTTCACCTTTGTTTTATATGTTTGTTTTTTAAATTGAGTATATGACAAAGATGTTCGAAAGTCAGCAAAAAGTTGAACTACCATCGTCTGAATGCTACCTCGATGCTTACCACTAAGCCACCCGGGCACCTTCGTGGGAAGTTAAAACTGATTTAACCGAGAATAAACTCTAAAGCCCGTTTTGGCGGGAAATTCCGATTCATCCCTTTTGTATCTCGCCCCTGTGTGAGTACGTTGTCTTGCGCCGTTTCGCCCGGGCGCGTGAGATCGATCGAGAATACCGCCCACTTCCTCTACAAATCAGAGGGCCAGCGTTATATAATACTCAAACCGATTTCATCTATGATCATTTAGCCTTTCAATGATCTCCTGATATATTATTGTGTGGAAGAGATGAGGTGTATTTATTTTAAACGAAAAAAAAATGATCAGAGATTAGGTTGCATAAAGGTTGTCCCTGTTTCTTCATTTATATCTTACATGTATGTCTTTTTATATGCATATATTCATATACATATTCAACTGCTGATTGATTCGGTGAATTTCGTAAATTTTTTCTTGCGGTGTTATCTGAAAATGGACTTTTAATTCACGTGGTATTTTTGGTGACGCGTCTCTCTCTCTCTCCTCTCCTCTCTCTCTCTCTCTCTCTCTCTCTCAATGAACTTATTTATTTTTCTGTTTATGATCCATTCACTCTTCGATGCAGGCAAAAGATCACTCGCAGATTTGATCCGCAAACAATGCGTGCGATGGAGTTTCTTGCCATTGTTTTTGCTGTTGTGTTTACTGTTGTTTTCGTTGTTTGTGTGTTATTGTTGTTTTAATGCCGAGATGAACATTACTCCTAACCCGGAAATACAGAA
Source organism: Conus betulinus (assembly GCA_016801955.1). Classification (NCBI taxonomy): domain Eukaryota; kingdom Metazoa; phylum Mollusca; class Gastropoda; order Neogastropoda; family Conidae; genus Conus; species Conus betulinus. Next base: position 21,208 of record JADBJO010017424.1, on the reverse strand, counting down.
GATGGAACTGAAAAACGGGTGGTCGGGGCGAAATGTCACCGTGTAATGTCTTTGTTACTGTTTAGTTCTGCTGCTGAGTTCACCCCTGGAGAACTGAAGAGGGCGAAGCGCGCCCTCACACGTCGTTTCAGCTGTAGACAGTATCAGTGAGAGAGGCCAGGTGCAGATCAATAGTTTCGTAGAGCAGGACGTATTGACTTCAGTTACACACGCACGTCTTGAGCGTACTGGGGTGGGGGGGGGGGGGGGGGGGGGGGGGGGGGGGGGGGGGGGGGGGGGGGGGGGGGGGGGAAAGGGAGGGGGGGGGGGGAGGGGGAGGGGAAGCTGTGGGAGATGTGAGCGATACCGGCCACAGCTGTGTGATGAGCGGAAAAACTGACAGCTGTTTTTTTCTGTCTTGACATCCGTTTGAGATTTGAACCAAATGGCCGTTCTTTGAACTGGCAATCCATAGATATACTGCTGTACATTGACGCTGTGCAGGTGTCTGCATACACGCCAATAGTATACGACTGTGCATGTAATGTACAGATACAGACGCACACGCACGCGTGCACACTAGCGTGTATGCACGTTAGGCCAGGACAGGCATACACATAGTTACACATACCCATGCGCGAGTGTGTCCTTCCTACTCCTTCCCTCTGCCCCACTCCCTCCCCCACTCCCCCACGCATGCAAGTGCGCGCCCGCGCGGTCTGACACGGGTGGGTATTACACACACACACACACCACTCCGTCCATCGCACCACACAAACACCACACACACGCACACACACACTCATACCCGTACATGCACTATTCTAGAGGTTCAGACTATGTACACCGGGTATTCAAGGTCCTGACCAGCGGGTGGGGTTTAATTACGTAGCTAGATGAGGCATCCATGGAGTCTCGTCCATCTCGCCCTCTTTGCATGTCTTCCCCCCCCCCCCCCCCCCCCCCCATGGCCCGTCCTGCCACTTCAAACCAAACCAAACCATTTCTTTCATTAATTGCACTCTGTGTCGCGTGACTTAGCAAATGTGGTGGGAGCGCGCTTATGAACTGGTACGCACGCAGTGATTTCTTCTTTGATGAATCTAAGACATAGCGTAGGGGTCGTGGAAACACAGAAAGAGAGAGAGAGAGAGAGAGAGAGAGAGAGAGGGGGTGGTTGGTGGATGAAAAGAATGTGTGTGTGGTGTGTGTATGCGTGTGTGTGTGTGTGTGTGTGTGTGTGGTGTGTGTGTGTGTGCGCGCACGCGCGTATGTGTGTGTGTGTATGTGTGTATGTGTATGTGTGTGTGTGTTTGTGGGTGGAGGAGGAGGGGGTGGGTTGGTGCGAAGGTTAACTGCACAGACAGGACAGGGAGGGAGGAGGGACCTGGACGGAGAGCGACAGGGAAAGGAAGAAGTGTGTGTGTAGGGTGGGGGGGAGAGAGAGAGGAGGGCGGGGTGAGTGAGTGGAGGAGGGGGATGAGCGAGATCGACCGTTGCAAAATATCAGTAGTCTTTCTTTTCCCTTTTTTTTTTTTCTCTCTTTGTTTCTGCTGCTTTTTTTTTTCTTCAATGTTGTCATAAAACACAGACAGAACAATAACAGCACTGGTTCTATGCTTATTTCTCCGAGGATGGAGACTGGGCGAACTATGATACTGCGTGGTAGGTTTGATTGTAATTAAGAGCAGTAAAAATGCAAAAGGAAATTACATTCACTACGCACACATACCAAACAAAACAAACAAACAAAAAAAACAATGGTAGGTAGGCACTCAAGGTCTGAACAGCGCGTTGGGCTAATGCGTAGGTCAGACATCTGCTAAGTCGTAGCCACGAGGACCCTCATCTTCAATTCTCTCCATCTTAGTTGTTAGTAATTATTCTTTTCATCCATCAGCTTCAAATCATGCGCAGTGCGGTCTCAAAAAAACTTAGCGAATGTGGTGTAGCGCATATGGACTAGTCCGCACGCAGTGACGCCGCCCCTTGATGAAAACTGAAACTGAAATTGAAGCAAAGGAACTAAAAAGCGTAGCAACATGCAAAACAAGAAAGCAGCAGAAATCAAAACCAGTTAACTCATTCATGCAGCAAATGAAATTACAACAAAGAAGAGCATTGCCCAATAGACCTATGTCAGTATACCACGGCAAATAAAACGGAAAAAAAATAAGGAAGAGAGGTCGGACCCAGACCCAACCTCACAGAAATTCAAAGAAACATACTGATACAGAACTGCAGACGAAGGAATATTCGAAATTTAAAAACATCAGATTTAAAAACCCACGGAGAAAACAAGACAAGGACACAGAAAACAGGGCGAGGTGTCTTTCAAATCTACGGTCTTCCACAAACACTAAGCCATAACAAACAAACATGAAGAGCATAGAACACATGGAGACTTATCTAGCAAGAGCACAGGAGATCGGGAAGAAGTGAAAAAATCAAGAACAAGAACAAGAACTACTTTATTATCTCAATTCTGAGAAATTACAATCGTGCTGCTGACTAACTATACATTGGTGACCTAAATAAACATAATAAACAAAATCAATTTAGTTATAATGTAAAACTTCATACACGTACATAAGCACGTGTTACTACTACTACTACTACTTCTAACTACACCACACACCACACACACGCACGCACGCACTCACACACACACACACGGACGCACACACACACACACACACACACACACACACACATATACACGCGCGCGCGCGCGCGCGCGCACACACCCACACACACACACACACACACACACCACAGGAGACACACAGACGATGGTGACAGGACAAAACAGCGTTTTGCTCATGTCTCGTCTCTTGAACGGATTTTTAATTCCATCGTTTCAATCATTCTTGTCTCCCCCTTCAGTCAGTTTTTTCTTTCACATGTCTATTGTTGCCTCCCCCTTCAGTCAGTTTTTTCGTTCACATGTCTATTGTTGGTCTCCCCCTTCAGTCAGTGTGTTTCGTTCACATGTCTATTGTTGTCTCCCCCCCCCTTCAGTCAGTGTTTTTCATTCACATGTCTATATTGTTGTCTCCCCCTTCAGTCAGTGCGTTCGTTCACATGTCTATTCTTGTCTCCCCCTTCAGTCAGTGTGTTCGTTCGCATGTCTATTCTTGTCTCCCCCTTCAGTTCAGTGTGTTTCGTTCGCATGTCTATTCTTGTCTCCCCCTTCAGTCAGTGTGTTTCGTTCGCATGTCTATTCTTGTCCCCCCCTTCAGTCAGTCAGTGTGTTCGTTCGCATGTCTATTCTTGTCTCCCCCTTCAGTCAGTCAGTGTGTTCGTTCGCATGTCTATTCTTATCTCCCCCTTCAGTCAGTGTGGTTCGTTCACCTGTCTATTCTTGTCTCCCCCCTTCCCCCTTCAGTCAATGTGTTTCGTTCACATGTCTATTCTTGTCCCCCCACTTCAGTCAGTCAGTGTGTTCGTTCGCATGTCTATTCTTGTCCCCCCTTCAGTCAGTCAGTGTGTTCGTTCACATGTCATTCTTATCTCCCCCTTCAGTCAGTGTGTTCGTTCACATGTCTATTCTTGTCCTCCCCCTTCAGTCAGTGTTCCGTTCGCATGTCCCCCCCCCCCCCCATTCAGTCTTGTCCCCCCCCCTTCCCCCCCCCCCAGTGTGTTTTCGTTCACCATGTCTAGTCTTGTCCCCCCCTTCAGTCAGTCAGTGTGTTCGTTCGCATGTCTATTCTTGTCCCCCCCTTCAGT
>JADBJO010017424.1:0-12500 GCA_016801955.1 Conus betulinus | reverse complement strand
CTGGCTGCGCCACGGTGTAAGTGTTTATCTCCATCTCCCCCCCATCTTCCAGGAGGGACTCTCACAATTTCGCGGAGTTGATCGTATTCTAACAATTTTCTTAGGGAAGGGGATGGAATGCCGATGGTATTGGTACCTTGTTCAGAATGGATTGTTTTTTGTAGCTGGTTTATTGGGCTACTTGGTTGACAAGAGAGGGAGACGGTGGAGATGGGGAGAGCGAGCGAGAGAGGAGGAGAGCGAGGAGGAGAGGAGCGAGAGGAGACTGGGAGAGATTGTTTGCGGAGCGAGACTCCGAGGACGAGAGGAGAGGAGATCCGGAGCCTGGAGAGAGGAGAGGAGAGTTGGGCGGACGTCAGCGTAGCGGAGGCACAAGGGGGGGGGGGGGCGCTCGGCAGCACGGTTCGCAGGGTTGGATAGAAGGGTTTGGGATAGAGAGTGTGAGAGGCCAGAGGACTGCCACACGCTAGCAGTCGCCCGCTTGCTTGCCGCCCCCCGCCGGGGCCGTCTGGTGCGTGTCTCTATCTATCTATCTATCATTATTATATATATATATAGTATGTGGGTGTGTTTGTGTGTGTGTTGTGGGGTGGGTGTGGTGGGGTGTAGGCGTGTGGTGTGTGTGTTGTGTGTGAGCTGATGTTGTGTACAAGCGATCTCCTCCCATGTTCGTTAGGGAGCCAAAGAGGGCCACGAGGCTCTGTATTCAAGCAACGCTCTTTCTTTTGGAGTCCTCTCTATTCTGAAGAGATCGCACGTTGCGTTCTACGTTGCTCCTAACAGCCCCGTCAAAGGGGCCAGCGCCCCCGGCTGTACATGACACGTGAGTCAGAAAGGATAGTCCCACATGAGCCCCGGAAGAGTGAAGAGTATTACCCCGAACAACGAAAAAGTTTGGGGGTATACTCGGTTCCTCCCATAATGGAAGAGTTACGGCCCTTAACTCCAAACGAGTGGCCTTGTTGCGTACGGTAGCTACCAGGGACCGCCTGGCAGAAATGACACAAACAGACGAACTTCAGGGACGAAACAAGCGACACTTAGCAGAGCCAGATCGTATCTCACTGCAGGCCAGATGCCAAGTATCACCCCCGTACCCCCACAAGCACCAACGTCGACGCCAAGCTTTCTCCGCTTTCGTTTGAGCCTTTGTCGTGTTTGTTTTTTGATTCTGACGCATGTTACGCACAGCGGACACGCTACTGGCCCTATGTGACTCAGCGTCTAATCCGTTGATGTCGCTGTAAGGACCAGCAGTTCCGTTTTCTCTCGCTCACGCCCTTCGATGACGCGCACCGACTCCGCGCGAAATGTGACAACTACTCTCTATTCCTACACAAGTTGGCTCGCTCCACCATAAAATCCAGTATTCTCTGCAGGCCGAATACGATATTTATGACCGTTCATGGCCTTATCATCAGCTCCATCTGCTCGAATTGCTTTCTATTCCCAAACAACGTCAACATAATTAATTCAATCTCTCTGTTGTCTGACATCGACGATGTTACGACCAGTGTATTTCGATGAGCTTTCCGCCTCAATCTTTGCTGTATTGAGTTAGTTTCACAACTTCCACAAAAAACCTCTAACATGTTTCTCGTGCAGTTCTTTTGTCACACGAAATGTTACAACTTGTCGTGCACTAGTATGTGTTCTCGCAGCGGTTATATACCAAACCACCCCAGACTCACACACCGATGGTGTGCAGTTCCTCAATTCCCCAGTGCATGACTGACTGTTTTACGACATACTATCACAGCTGTTTACCCGGGACTGATACCATTATTTACAACTACTGAATCTAACCCGCAACGACGTCGTGTGTGAGTCCGTGTGCTGTTCGTGGTGTGTGGTGTGCTGCTTGCTGTGTGTGTTGTGATGTGATTCTGTGTGTGTGCATCGCGGGTTCGTTCGTTTACCAGTCCAGCTTCGTGATTGTTTCCCCTTTTCTTTACACCATTGTGTTTTATTTGTCTGTTTCTTCCTTTTTGTGTTTATTTCTCAATTCTTCTGCTTTCGCCTTCATTCCCTCGACTCGTGTTATTCCTCCCCCGCATGTTTCGCTTCACAGCAAGAAGCGGTATCTGGCGCTTGTGTTGTGACCCAGCGGGTCCACAGGGAAGCAGTCATGTTCTTATGGGGCAGCAAACCATCGGAGGGGCCCTTTCGCGCTTGGTCGACGGTGTTTCGACCCCATTTTGGTGGTTCAATGCTCGTGCCCTCGTTCGGATCCACCTACACACGCCGGCAAAAGATCGTCGCCCTGTTCTGACCAAGGTGGCTCCCGGGGCAGCCCGAGACCCCCCACCGTGGAGCATGGATGAAGGGGACATGCTTGTGCCCTACCGCCCCGCCGCCCTGCATGGCTGTAAACGGTTAGGGGGATCGCTCTGCCGCCCGCGTTGTTGATTTGGCCCCCCTGTCAGGACTTGCAAGGCCACGGTCCCCCTAACAAAGTGTGAGATGGCTGGTCAGACCGAACCTCCCCCCCTCCTTACCACAGGAGTGATGTACAGCATGATATTGTCTGACCCATGCACCTCATGCACACAGCCCCCAACAGAAGTACACACCCCGAACAGGCACTGCCAAACTATCCGCTTGTTATCTTATGTCTATCTGGCTTTTTTCTGAAGGGAACCTAGTGGATTTAAACCCACGTGAAAAAAGTAAAAAAAAAAAAAGCTGTGAGCTGCTGCACTCGAGACGGAAGCTTGTTTCTCTTGTCGTGTTGATATCTCTTCTCCTTCATTTCATATGAGTTTAGAATGTGACCCGGATACGGGATGGAGGGTCCGAATTTTGTTTTGTTGCCGTTTCTTTGGGGACTTGTAGCTTGATACGGGTGCCCGTAATTGGTCCTGTATGGTATCCAAACCGACCAGGGATTGAAAAGACTGTGAACTTTAGAGGTCGTGGAGAGTGAACCTCATACCCTGGCACATCATCTTGCTCGGGTTTTCCTCCGGCCTCAGCTGGTGAGTGCTAGGGGGTCAAGTGGATAGACTGGTATACCAGACAGTTGTTCCATCCCTTTCCCATGATGACTCCCAACAATGTTGCGGAATTGCTCTGGTAGCAGGGAAGTTTCCCCCCCACCCCCTTTCTCAATGTACGTGAGTTAGTAAACCTTTATCAAGTATCCTTGTAGGCATCTTGTCATTGTCGATAGTGAGCGCCCCCCCCCTCAAAAAAAAAAAAAATACAACAATACAAAACAAAAAGAAAAATCAACGTGTTACACTTCACCTACCCAGCCGAGATTTCATATTCATCATATCTGGATTCTAATCTCTGATATGTCCGACAACCCCAAACCCCTGTTGGGACCTTAAGCACTCTTCCCAATCACGTGACCCAACTTAGACGTTTTACCTCTTAGAAGCCCGTCGCGGGTCGCACCCCCCCTGCCCCCACCCCGCTCCCCCTACGCCGCTCGCCATCTTCTCTTTTTGTGGATCAGCATCTGCCATGAGCATCTTCCATGTGTCGGCCACCCCGTCCACCTAATTTTGTCTTTATCTTCCCCCCTTCCCTTTTTTCTACCTACACTAGCTCTTTTCACTGGATGTATTGTTTATCATGTCTACCGAATAACGCTGGTGTATATCTGTAGTAGTTTTTTGTAGCCGTAGTTGCGTAGTTGGATCATGTTAGTGGTGGCTAGTAACCAGCGACAGAGGTGTTTTGGCAATCTTTGGGTGGTCCCTTTGTGGCACTAACTGGATCAGGCATACATAGCAGAATTATAGAGTCTGCTTCCCTACAGACCTTGTTGACTGATTCTTTCTTCACGTGTGTCTGAATTGATTGTATTTAATTTTCGCACCATATGCCACGTGGGAGAAAAAAAAAAAAAAAACATTAAAAGTCGGAGACTCGAACGCAAAATTAAGAACTTGTCGCCTTGATTTTTCTATTACTCATGCAGAAGGAAAAGCTATATAAGCCGGTATGAAAAAGAACAGGGATTAGTCATTTTTTTTGAGTGTATTAAGCGTGCAGTATGAACTGAATATTTTAAAAGAAAAATAGTTGTTCGTATGCTTGTTTCTTTTTTTGTTACACATGAAACATATTATACATAATTAGCTGTGACGCGCAAAGTAACCTTTTAAGAAATACTTTGAACCCAGTTCAGCATAGACTTAGGGTATGATTTTGAGTTAGTGTTGGTGGGCGAGGTTGGAGTTAATGCCAAGCTCAGCTGCAACCGATTCTGCAGAAGACTGATGCAGTATCTCTGCACTCAGGTTTCCGGCACCTCGTTTTGTGCCCGTGTGGTACCTCGGCGGCTGCTGCATGTCCCTGCAAATGCATGGGGGTGCCTGGTATCATCGCAGGGACGTGGCAGGACATGGTCCTCCTACTGGAGCTGGGTCGTGTGGGGCTATCGGTCCCGCGACGTACGAACTGACGATGTTCAAAAAAAATCTGCAAGGGGAGGTAATCTGTATTGGGGATCGCCGGTCAGTGAGGGTGACCTCGTCCGTTTTGTTTTCATGGGACAGATGCCAAGGAGGGGCACGCCCAAAGAAAATGCTGACCCATCATTTTAACAGTTTAATGGAGAGAAAATGCTGGGACACATGGATGAGAACGGTGCGCCTGTAGCCTGATGAAGACTGTCGGATTTCTGATCGTGACCCTAGCGAGCACTTTGAATCAAATACGGATCTTAAGACCTGTTTGTTTGACCCATTAACAGAGAAAAAGGTCACCCTTTAGTTGCCTGTGAAAGACAGGACTCTCCTTCCCCCCGGAACAGCTCCTATCATCGCGGTCATCAGTAATTTTCAGAGCGCTGGGTTCCTTCAGGTGAGCAGTCTCGTCGCGGCGTTCTGCGGACGGAATCGTCCACACTGGGACAGTGACAGGCCGGCTTTGGATGACGGCGCAGTGAGTATTCGGACTCGTGATGTGTGTGAGTGTGCTGCGGAGGAGAAGAGGGGGAGGGGGGAAAGAACACAGTGAGAGGGGGGCGGGGTTGGTTGGGGTTTAAAGAATTCTGTGGGAAGATTGGTTACGACGCTGATCCCCGGATCTGAGGATGCGGGTTGTTTCTTCAGCACACAGATGAGGACGACGAACACAGAACACGCACGCACACACAGCACTCCCACACACACGCACGCACGCACACAGGACCCCCGTCCCCCCACCCACACACACGCCCGCACACGGCACCGCACGCAACGCACACAGCCACAGATCCCGAGGCTATACACATCGCTTACACGACGCACGCGAACACACCGCGGGCGCGAACGCACGGGACAAGCGCGCCGAACCGCACACATCGCGGAAGCACATCACTAACACACACAACGATGATGAGAGAGAGAGGAGAGATGAGACGAGAGGAGATTTGAGAGGGAGAGAGAGTGAAGAGAGAGAGAGAGAGAGAGAGAGAGGAGAGAGAAAGAGGATGGCACAATACATACGACCGAAGAACGTTATACGTGGACAGAATCTAGCTTTAAAAAACTATCAGTTAAAATAACTTCTTTAAGAAGCTGTACCGTTCCTATGCTGCTTGAATTATAAGTACAGGCATACAGGTTCGGCCTTTTCCGACTGTGTTTGGGGATTTGTCAATCCCGCAACTACAGACACTACGTCACTGGTCGACCGTGAGCATTGCGCGCAACGGAATAGTCTAGCTGCAGGATAACAAAGCAGAGATCACACACCAAACAACACACACGCCACACGCAAGCACGCACACACATACACATTACACCCACACAGATATGCACAACAGCCTAGCTATTCTCTGTGTATTTCACAAGAGTGGCTGGAGCGCGTCAAGAAAGAACTAAAGAAGATAGGACAACGAACCCATACACATGTCGCATTAATTTCACATTCCTCACTTCGTCGCACTAGCGAATAAATGAGCGGCCGGAGTTACATGGATACAAGCTTCATGCCTAAATGCTTTCCAATTCTGTTTTTTTTTTACTCAAAGGGCCAAGTGTGTCAGAGACAGAGCTGCATGATGAGAGAAGAGAGGGCGAGAAGGGAGAGAGGGGGGAGAAGGGGAGAGAGGAGAGTGATGGAGGAGGGCGGGGGGGGTTCGTGAGGCGAGGGAGGGGGGGGGGGGGGAGTGAGTGGTGGGGGGGTGTGGGGGGGGGGGGGGGGGAGAGCGGGAGGGGTGGTGGATGGGGGGGTGGGGGGGGGGCGGTATGGCGGGGGCGGCTGGGGGAGGGGGGGGGTGGGGGAGAGAGGAGATGTGGGGGGGAGGCGGAAGAGAGGTGCGAGGGTGGGAGGGGAGGCGGGGGGAGGGTGCGTGGAGTTGTTGGGGCTTTGGTGAGAGGGTGAGGGAGAGGAGAGAGAGATCTCTAGTCAGCAGCCTGAAGAGATAAGCACTTATGTCTAGACTCGAACAGTGACGCAATGGGTTTTTTCGTTTTTCGAGATGTGCACTTACAGCTACACGATCTGCGTTTTGTTCTGGTTCGTATGCTTGTGTTGCGGTTTGTCGGCTCTGCCAAAGATCTTGCGTCGTACACATGTGAGTGTGAGGTAAGACACACTGGTCCATTAAGTCAGGTGTATTTCCAGCATGTTAGAGGTCACGTGATATTGCCATTAAAGTCCCGGGTGTATTTATGACGGTCACGTGTTTTCATACCATAAGCAGTGTAGTTTCCACTGTCCTTGGCCACCAGTTCCGCATCATAGGAGAACTAAAAGTGTATTGAAGGAGGGAAAGGAGGGAAATGGCCAAGTCCGGAAGATGAAGCTGGCCACTGAGAAGCTGGTCATGCTTTGTGCGGGAAGATTCTTTATGCCTCCACCCCTCTACAATTCCCGTCAATCCATATACTAAACTAGAATTCACCTTCATGCGCAAAAATTTTAACTCGTTGCAAGCGATCTCCTGCCTGTAGCCACTTCAAATCAAGAAGTAGCCCCCCAAAATGTGACGTGCACTATACGGCTTGCCGTCTGGGAGAACAAAACGTGCAGGCAAGCAGTTTCGGCCTAAGACTTTAAACGGACAGTAGAAAAGCGTTGCTGTAGGGGGTAGACCAACGAAAGGTTGTTCGGATGATTGAAACTGGCGCAGGGTGTTCGGGGATTATTAGGTTTGAGAGACGCAAGGAACATTCTTGCCCAGCAGTGGGAAAATCGAGACTGCCACTGGGGGGGTAACCGGAGAACCTCGTGAGGAGGAGAAGACACATTAATAAAAAAGAAAAAAAAAAGTAAATAAAAAAAATAAATTTTTCATGCTTCATGTCGGCGAGGCGGGGAACTTCCAGGAAAACTCGATAGCAGATAGCTCTTTCATGTCGTGGTATATTTGGGGTTCTAGAGTTGGGCAGGACAGTCGCGGAGATCCATGTTGAAATGTGAACATGTATTGAGCGTGTGAAGGTGAGCCTAGGCCCTCATATTCCCTGGAAGCGAAAAGTAGTTATCGTGTTGTCCACGGCTCTTTAGGAGCTGTGGGGTCTGTGATAGTGACGTCACATAAGCTTCGCACAGGTCCGCATCCTATTAAGATGCGTTTAGGCGACGTTTAATCTAAGTTAGGATTAAAAAATCGAATCAACCGTGTTTGTGATTTGCTATTACGATGAATTTTTTGTTGTTGGTTAAGGGCAGTGTCTGGAAAGTACAAAATTGGCCGCGGTGGTGTTGGTTGTCGTCTTCTTACGCTAACTCCAGGTTTTAAAAACCTTTTTTCCGGGCCGGGGTGTGTTGGGTGGGTGGTGTGTGTGTGTGGTGTGTGGGTGTGTGATGGGGGTATGATAAACTATTTAGATACTAGAGAAGAGTAGGAGTTCATAATTGTTTGAAAAGAGGGGGGGAACAGGTTACTACGCCGAACCAGCGGCATTAACCCAAAGCCCGGCGGAACGAAGTCGTGCATGGTCCGTGGCGAAGCAAAAGTACGGAGCAGGACGCTTCCGGAGACAGGAGGATTGTTCTCTGAGATGGGTCAACCATAAGAAGTGAAGTGTTGCCTGTTCGGTAGGAGCTCCTGGGTGTCGCGCGTCGTGATAGGCGGATGTGATAAGTTGACTAGGGCTTGTCCGTACGGGACAGCGGATCGTGCGGGTGAAAAGTGCGTCGGTCAGTGCCCAGTCGTCGAATGTGGGCGACACAGTCTCCGCAGGCGTTCGCTATACCGCAGGTGGGAGCACAGGCCACCGCAGCCAGTTATAATTCCCCTTGGGCACGTAGACACCCACAAGGAGCTCACCACCACCACGCGGCCGCCACTTTCTAAGCCAGAGTTCGACTCTCCACGATGGAATAAAAATGAATGTAGTGGACTGAGTAGAGGAGTAGACGTGGCAGAACATGTTGATGATTTTTGTGATGATCACAGCACAGAGAGGGAAGAGTCGGTGAAAGCCAAGTACAAACTCCCATCTTGAGTCCACATGGAAAGTGCCCAGTTTCGAGCTGTCCAGTGTTAATTGTTTGGGGGTTGTAGTTCTGGTGGTAAAAGTGTACTGCAGGGCAAACCTCAGTCCTCTCCGATGCACCTCAGCCTCCCATTTCCCTCAGTGGCGCCCACACCCCGCGAGCGCAGCCATCCCCTCCTTCTAAATCCCATCCATCACAGATCACACTTCTGGGTTGGTTATTTCTGTCTGAGTCAATATCCTTCTAGGGGCAGGACATTTAATGCAAAAAGTGACAGACAGACTCGGGTGCCTCCACCAAGCGGTTATCTTCCGTTGACCTGACCAAGAGCCGAAACCTTTAAGTCCTTTCCTAACGTCTGTACCAAAAGGTTACCGGCCACGGCATGCCCCTAGTCCGAGGTGAACTCAGGCCAATTTTGTAGCAGATGCGTGGGTGTGAACCTATGATGCCAATATGAAGGCTAGCTAACGTACCATACATCCCAATATCACCGCCTTCGCCAGTGCGTAGTAATATTTTCCGTTTTACGTCTTTTCACAAAAATTATGTGGTATTTCATCGCCCAGCGCGTTCTCTGTTATTGTGCTTACAGAGTTTTCCTGACCAACACTGCAGGTGTCCGCATCTCTCGGGTGTTCCTGGTGTGGTGCACTCCGACGGGAAAGGACGCACAGTAGGGTAGGGTGTGTAGACCTCATTCTGACGCCTCTCACCCCCCCCCCCTCTCTCTCTCTCTCATTCCGCACCAGCCCCCTTGCCCCATCGCCTTTGCCTTATCTTCATCCTGCAAGTCGAGGTCGTTTACTGGCAAGTTGTTAAAAAAACATCTTGGATTAAAGTCGGATTGTTATTGTAAAAGTACAACTACGGTGTATTTAAAACAGTTCAATGAATCTTGAGGAATTTCTCACTTGCCACATATGCAGTACATTATCCCTTCCTCTCTCTATGTCTTGACCTCTGCCTGTCGGTCTGCATGTCTGTTTGTTGTCTCCAGTGATTATCTCAGCTGCATGAGTACGAGTGCTATTTCTAGCACTCTATTTCTCTGGTATTGCACTTGATTTTGACATTAAAAGTTTTCATATGTTGTTTGATCTTGTGTGATGTATTGTAGGAGCGATATCATGTAAACATTGCTTTCAATTTAGGACTCTGGCCCTTAGCTGGTATAATACCTATTCGTAGTGTATTGCTATCTCTCTCTGATCTCTTCCTCTCTCTCTCTGCTATCTCTGTCTCTCTTCGTCTTCCCCGACTTCCCTTCCGTCTTACTTCATTGGGGGGGGGGAATGGCGAGGAGAGGGCACCGCTTTTCAAAGTGAAACAACTCTAAATACGGGTACTCGGAGAGGAAGACAGCTAATACAAAGAAAAAATAAACCGAAATGAAAATGCATGAACAAGCATGAAAAAGAACAACTAAACAACTTAAGAAGCTGTGGTCGATTGGTCTCAACCGAATCACACGCTCATTAGACCCTCCTCGGGCAGTTTTGCTGGGTGATGGACACAGTAAGACACGTAGATAAGTCCATGTTAATTGGTGGTGATGTCACATTTCGAGGACATTACCGAGCGAAGATGCAAGATAACTAGCACGCTATTCCATATCAAAAGTGTAAGTGATCTGCACGCGGCTCGTTAATACACAGCAAACGCACGAATACACAAAACAGATACCCCCCCCCAGCACACAATCCACAACGCGAGCGCGGTAGGTTGTTGTGTGTGTGGTGTGTGTGTGTGTGTGTGTGTGTGGTGTGTGTGGTTGCGCGCGCGCGCTGCAGAGCGGTGCCCACGAGGTGTGTTTGCGTACTGTGAGTGTGTGTGTTGTGGTGTGTGAGATAGGAGGGTGATGCGAACGAGCGAGGAGAGGGGTGACGGGGGTTGAAGCGATTGTAGGATGGAGAGGAGATGGAGTAGCGGACGTGACAGACAGAGCAGACTAGATCGAGAGAGAGAGAAGAGAGCCGATGGAGATAGAGGGGGTGGCTGGGGGGGAGGGTTGTTGTTGTTGTGGGGGTGGCGTAAGGGAGATGAGGTTAGTCTTTGCTCACCTATCGGCAGGCAATCTTTTTCTACTGGACCGTGAAAGCTCTTTTTTTTTTGGGTTTTTTGTCGGTCCAGACAGAGAAATAAAGCCGGTACATCGCCGCAGCCGCTTCTGGGAGCCGTAGAGACAACTCCATTACCGCTCCTGGGTTGATTCGCGGGGAGCTAGCGTGGTGCTGGTCAAACGGATATGAGACAGTGCGGCAGGTGCGAGGCTTCTCACTCGGCGATAGCTCGTCTGGTATGTCTGTCGACGTCTGTTTATCGCCACCAATTTGCATACCCTTCTTCTCAAATCTCTTCTGTCTGTCTCCTTTGTTTTTACTGAACGTGATTTCGTTGCGGTGATGATTTCGGGGGGGTCACGTCCGTTGACCAGGTCGTCCCCAACCTCCTCCTCTCGCATCGTCGTTTCGGTAGTGTTCAATCCCACTAGCTTTTTCTTGCTGGGTCTTCGCCCATGCCACCTGAGGTCGTCCTGCCGCGGTTCCCGTCGAAAGAGCGTGCGATCCGTGTCAGTACGGGATCGAAGGCAAACCTCCGGAGGGGAGACGACTGCCTCCGCTGCCGGGGGCGGGGGCTCACTTCGCGGTGGGTTGGGTGGGGGCCCATTCCCTCTGAACCATTGCTGGGGCCTCCCCTACGACAGTGGGGGGAGCAAGCGGTCATCAACCCAGTCCGGACCTCTCTCCACACGCCCACACCACACACAGACAACGACACAATCACCCACACAACACAAGACACCCCACAGTTGCTTAATCGTTGATATGATTTCTTCCGTCGTTCCACCTCTACCAACGCAACTACGACAAACAAAACAACAATCACTGAGCGACCCGTGTTGCCCCCACACACGCTGCCCACTCTTTTCCTGGCCGGCGGAGGAGGCGGGGGCGCGGCCAGACGGGTTCCCGCGGACCGGGGGTGAGGAGGGCTGGAGGGTGGCGGGTTCGAGGGGGGCGGCGGCCTGAGAGACCGTGCTTACGTGGGTGGTGGAAGTTTGGAAAGGACCCCATCGTGTGATCGTTCTCCTCGTGTTGTTTTGGTGCGCGGTTTCTTTTTTGGGGGTTTGGGTGTTGCGGGGGCGGCCCTTGCGGGGGGGTGGTCTTGGTGGGGTGGGTGGCTGGTGGTCGGGTTGGTGGTGCTGGGTGGGGTTCCTTAGGGGGGTGGGCACGGACCAGAAAGGACAAAAATAAAAAAATCATCTGTGCATTTGCCTTTCATGGGGGGGGTTAGGGGTCGGGGCGGGTTTGCGTTTGCTACCGCCTGAGGGTGACGTGGGGGGGGGGCGCACCTTACAAGTGTGTTGGGGGTCGTCTTTCCGTGTTGGGAAAGGTGGTGACGTGCATCCCTTGTTTTTGGTGAGGTCGCACCAAGGTTGTAGCTGCTGAGCGGCTGATCCAACAATCTAGATTGTAGCTTAGTGCCGTTTGTCCGTATGCACACTTTTTTGTGGAACGAGGTCAGCTGGGCGGTGGGGCTGGGGACGGTCCAGCTGCGCCCGCTTTCGTGTTTTCGAAAGGCCGCTAAGGAACTTCGTGGGAGACCGAGTTTTGGAGAGGAGCTGAATGGCAGGGGTCCTGTGCAGAAGGGCAATCGCCAGGCCGTACACGTTGTCGCAGGTTGGGTGGAAGGTGCGCCCGCATTATCCTCCCGGAGAGGTCGTGGGGAGGTTGGTGGCTTCGCGCCAGGCTCAGGGAGGACGTTCGTGCGCTGCGGGTGTGGCGTCCTTCCAACGACAGGGACAGTTGGGGGGGGGGGCCGGGTGGGGGTCGTGCTTTCACCTGCAGGGGAAGGGTGGTGGTTGGGGGTGCGGCGGTTCACCAGCAGGGGATACAGGGTGGTGGTGGACGCTGCTTCAACAGGGAAAGGTGGTGTGTTGTGTTCTTGCCTCATTTCCATCTTAGGTGGAAAGTGTGTGGGAGGTATGTGGCTGCTTTCACCAATGGGACAGGGAGGTAGAGGAGAGAGGGTGTGTGGTCTGCTTCACAGCAAGGGCAGGGGGGGGTGGGGACAGGGTAGGGTGTTGTGCTCTGCGTCACCTACGGGAC